>SNQJ01S0012752.1:94616-115418 GCA_010110895.2 Picea sitchensis | reverse complement strand
GTTCTTTGACAACTTCAACACTCGATCCTTGAAACTCCGACATAGACTGGAATCAACGGTCCAGATTTGATCTTGATTCAAAGGCTGCGATTTAAGTCGCGATTTTGCATATCGTGAAATCGGGATTCCTCTTGCATTGTTTCTTTGACATTTCCAACACGCGATCCTCGAAATTTCGAAGTGGTGTCCATTTGCTGACGTCACACATGGATTGACACGTGTTGAATACTGCCACGTTTCACTCTGATTCGTGACTTACATGTGCCTGAAATGTTGAATCAGTCTGACACTTGTCATTACTTGGTTGTGCCACGTGTTCCTAGCTGACATGGTCTGCTAACGTGAGTCAGGTCGACGGTCTAGATCACATCTTGATCTGACGATTCAGATTCAGTCGATATTTCACACATCGCGATTTCGAGATTCTTTATGTCAATATTCTTTGACATCTCCAACACTCGATCCTTGAAACCCCAAAATGGTCTTGGATCAACGGTCCACATAACCCCCTGAGATGGACTGTCCTCCTTCTTTTGGGATTTGTGAGCCCTCTACTCCTTGCACTTTTAAAGATCGTGCAGGTTTTCCTCGATCCAACGGTGGTCGGATCCTGTGCTCAGATCTGACGCCTGAGATCTATCCTCCTCTTCAACGCACTCTTCTTGTCTTTATTCAGATCTGAAGACCCTCATGCTATCGGGAATTTTGGATGGGATCCAACGATCATAAATGCTTCTCGGGCCTTCGATCATTTTGTCAATGTTGCGTTGCCTTCAATCATTCGATCTTCCTGGAATTATCTTCTATTTGCTTGTTGATCATTGGTGCTATACTCAAGCCATCATTACTGCTGTACTTGCCATCATCACTGTTGTACTTGCCAGCATTGCCTTCGATCATTCGATCTTCCTGGACTTATCTTTTATTTTCCTGTTGATCATCGGTGTTGTACTCAAGCCATCATTACTGCTATACTTTCCATCAATGACAAGCTTACGCTGCCTGTAAAACATACCAAACATCCTCTGCACTATCTCTTCTGATCTTATCGAGGTTTCTCTATAGCTTCTTCCTAAATTACTTCTGGTGCCCGTCTGTTACATTCTTCCTGTATTCATGCCATCTTCATTGCTGTACTTGCCATCAATGACAAGCATATGCTACCTGTTAAACATTTCCAACAAACAATCCCCTAATTTCTATCAAAGTCTTGCTCTAATCGTTGGAAGCTTATATACTTGTTGCTAGATTTGTTTCCAACATCTTGTACTAGATTCTGATGGTATAATTTGTAGATATTATACTCTTTTACTAATGATATATATATATTTCCGTACTACTGCAAAATGGTACAACAAACTTACTTGTTGAATCCCCACTAGATTTGAGGCTTGTGTCTTCATAAATTGTCTTGTTTTGGGAAGGTTTGACATTGTTTTGAAGGTACACTACTTTGGAAACCACTTTACATCTCACGAGACCCATTCTTAAGCCTCATTTCACTCTTGATCTCAACCTCTGGGGGTATTCTCCATCTCTTCTCACTTTCCATAACAATTCCCTCTAGGGTCACCTGGGATTCCCCCCCTTATGTTGATTCTATCATCACTTAATTGAGGGGAATGTTTATTTAAGGTGATAATGGGTAGATACTCTTGTAGTTGTCACACCTTTGTGGTTTGGGTTGGAATTTTCCCAAACTACAATCTGTGTGATAACAAAGTTCTCTTTCACTCCAAATCAATAACATCATGCATTTTCATATGAAAATACTGGACGTCCTAGACAAAACCAAAGAGGTTATTAGTAGTAGTTCATGGTCATAGAAATCAACCCCCAAGGGTTATTTATATTTTCCATTTCATTTGTTCATCATCATCAATCCCCCAAGGGTTATTTGTATTTTTCCATTTCATTTCACCATCATCATCAATCATTGCCTCATTCCATCCTTTCCTTGAGTATCATTGGAGGAGAGTGAAATTTATGAGCACCCCTCCCTTGTTGGTTTTAGTGAATAGCATAATTTCTAGCTAATGTAACCTACGACTTACTAATTCTATCAAAAATAAGAGATTTCAGGTTAGGACTTTTGGGGCTTGTGTTTTATCCTCCCCAACAATTTTGTTCTTCCTTAACACCTCAATCCAACCAGTTTCACCCATATTTGTTTCTTTAGCTATAAACTACTACGGATATTCCATTAGACAATTTGTAACAACAAATTTTACAAGTAACTGCAAAATTAATGTGATGTTATTATTTATTGTGTTATGTTTACTTATGAATAAAACATAAACATAACACTCAAAATACTAAAATAAAATGAGAATATAAAAAAGAAGCTACAATAATCAAATCACCACACAATCCACATAATAAACACAAGATGTACTTTGGGAAATCCAATATGGTAAAACCCAACCACAAGATAAGGACTATGCCTTTTTTTTCCTTCTTAGATATGAACTGCAAATACAAAGAAAAATGGACTCATGATGGAGTTGTAATAGACACTTTATCTTGAATAATTGATACATGGTCTTCTACTTTCTTTCTTTTTCTCATAATATCCCACTCCTTTACTATGTTCATCTATGGAAAAATAAATCAATACAATAGGAATGGAATCCCTTCATTTTCTTGTAGCTTAGTATTTAACATGTATGTCATAGTCCAAAAATGACTTACCTATGCATACAAGACATTTGCCTTTCCACTTACATAATTTGCCAAAATATTGTTGAGGCTTCTTCTTAAAAAGCCATTTTTTGGAACATGTAAGTGCCCTGCTGAACTGATAGCCTGCGTACACATGCGTGTTGCACACTAGTTATCTCATGTACATACGCACATTGCATACTAGTTATCCCCCATTTACCTCCAAAAATTGTAAGGAATTTGGCAAAGTTTAAAGGCTATCAGGGGTTTCCTAACCATTTTACCCCTTGTATCCCATCCCCAAACTGAATAACCATCTTTTTCTCATATAAAATGAGGTCTTGGGGTGTCATTTGGGGAGAAAATCAAGAGAATAAGAAAAATCTGCCAAAATCCCTTCCCCTTCTTATGCCAAGTTTTTCATCCTATTATGAGATTTGGCCTCAGCATTCCCCTCCATCCCTTTCTCCTTATACAACCCTATCCCATTTCCCAAGTGATAAGTTGGTTGTGAGAAGAAAGTGTGGGATTGATGCACTTGGAGCCATGATAGAGTATCCCAGACCTGGTTCGTGGAGCGATTGTCGACAAAGGTTTTAATCATTTTTTCCTTGAAACTTAATAAAATAGTTCAATATTGTCCCAAAACATTATGTCTTTATGCTTTTATTGATTTATGCATCTATTTATATATCTGAACATTGAAAGTGATAGGTAGAGATTGTATGTGTTGTAGCATTTTTTTCCTAATCTTTTTGCAGATCAGCTTTGGGAGGAGACCTACAATCTAGGAAGTTGCAAAGGAGAAAGAGGTCTACACCGGACGAAAGGACTAAAGGTGCACCCATTGACCTTCTTTCCTCTCTCTTGTAATTTCATTTAGATATTTTTGGGGTAGCTTAAGGGTAGAACAATATTTTAAGGGAAGTCAACGCTCTTCCTGTACCTAGACCCAGTATAGGGGGATTTCCCCATAGCAATGTCCTCATAGCCATCTACCATCTACAGTTAGGGTTTTTTCATGCCTCAACTCATTATTAGGGTTAGAGTTTTGGACTCTCTAGAATATTCTTGCAAGTCCATAGGTGACTATCTCCAAATGTGTGTGTAATGAAAATTGACTTGGCACCCACTTGGTAATATGGTTGTCAAAACATAGGTCAAATTGCAAGAAGATTACCTTCTTCATATAGACTTTGGTTGAGGTAGTCTTTGTAGTACCATTGTAACGATATTAGTATTTAGAATAGATTGGGAGGGATGGGAACTTTTTCACAAATAATGATCATTTAATTCTTGAAAGGGGTTCCATAAGTTTTTGGACTCCAAATCAACATAGTAGGATCTGTTACTAAAATGGACCTTACAAATACATGGATCAAATTTTCCACTTAAAAAGTGTCATTGAAACAAAAGAAAAATTATATAAAAATCCATTTTGGATGATTGTTTTAAAATGCTTAAGAGCTAAGGGATATATATGGGTTGGATTGTTAAAGGGTCAACTTGAGACCATGAGTGGTAAACCACATATATAATGAACTCGTATTTGGCACCAAAAATAAGTATTAGGAATAGTGATACACCAAACCAACTATTACAAAATCCTATCCCTTACCCACATAAGCATGAATTCCTTAAGGTCCTTAGAAATTATAACCTTAACACAAACTCGATGCCTGGTCTTTAAGGTTTAGGTGCATGACAGATGAAACTCCCTAAAGGGGTAGATATGGGCTCTACGACTAGAAAAAATTGCATAGGGAGCTTGAGAAATTCAAGCTATACTAAGAAAGACAAGTGAGTTGCTTTATTAGCCAAAAAGGCATGAGATCAAGCATAAACAACAACAAGTATTATAGAACTAGGTACATGAGTTGACACACTCATGGGACAAATCATTAGATTAAATAAAAAAGGAACCATTTAATTGGTCAAACTATAGGTACAATTGCAATGCCAAGTTCCAAACTTGTGGCTCTAACACCTCCTCAATCCATCCTCAGATAAATAGCTTGGAAGGAACCCTCCTAACAAAGTAACCTAGAATTGAGCTTAGTTGATGTTGATATTATGGTAGCTGCGAAAGGTATTAACCTCCACGTGTAACCTTTGACAAGACTTGTAACACCCCAAGATCGAGCCCCAATTGTAAATGTGAATGTAAATATGTTTTGTAGGCTGGTGAGCCAAGTGTTTATAGGTTGGGAGGCTTATGTGATGATTGGGCCAGAGAGCTTAGATGTTAAAGGCTAATGAGCATATTTTTTTATATGTAAATACTCATATCAATAATAGAAATACATTGTTGCGTGTAGACCGAACACGATAAAAGAGAATGGGGGACTAAGCTCCACTAGCTAGGGAAAGAGATGGGGCTTATATGCTAGGAAAATGGATAAGCTTGAGGGCTTATCTCTATGGGAATAATATTATATTATTATTTCCTAAAAACCAAAGTTGGACATAACCTATGTTATCCTAAGTTCCCATGGGAAGGGAACGAATGTTAAGTGGATCTCGTGCAGCTTGATGAGGACATGTGTCTGATTTGGGACATGCAGTTATATTTGGAAAACTTTCCATTCTTGGGGGTTCGCTTCCATTTTATCCAGCTCCCCAAGAACACACTCACGCATGCACGTAGGGAGCCATTAAATCCATTGTTGACCTTTGATCGTGCACAAACCTCAGAAACATTTACACTTTCTGAAGCTATATCCCATGCTTTCTTATCATCAACTAAAACCTGTCATCCTCCTTGGTGGCACAACGCACCTATGCCTACCAAATATTGTGTTGTACTTTCATGTTATGAGAAACACCTATTTCCAAACACGAAGGTCATGGTTTCCACTTTTTCTTGTGCATTAGCGGAATGTTGAAGTTGTTTTCACCTAAGCCTACTATTGGTTATCTGGGAGTGGGAGGGAAGAGGCAGGTTGTCAGGACCGTGGAATGAAGAGGTAGGTTGTCAAGCATGTGAGAAACTCTCTCCAGGTGAGATTATTTTCTAGAAAAGAAGAAGTAGGCTATCAGGCCTATGAGCAACTCTCTCCAGGTGAGAGAGGTCGTTGGGGAAGCAATTTCTCCTGAAGGGAGCCCAAAAACAACTATAGTGCTCTAAGAATTCTTGTCCAGCATGTTGTTGAAGCCCTGGAAGGGAAGTGGGGTAGCCAAAGGACTGTTGAGTAGAGAAGGGTCACACTTCTTGGGGTGGGACATGCATGTGGGGAATGAGAGGTTGTAGGTTGTGTGTATAATTTGGCTCATGGGAGGGAATCCTTCTTGATTTACTGGGTAGCATCCCATTGTCTCATCCTAGCCTAGCAATCCCTTTACCTGGGTGGATTTTAGTCCCAGCTCGGGGGTGACCCACTACTGAAAGTGATGACCAACATGGCCTATGGTTGGGAAGTTTGTGGAAGTTCTGCACGTAGTTGGTGGCCATGTACAAAAATATAAGTACCATTTCTATGTTCATTTACATGTTGTGTATCTGTACATGTCTAATATTTATAAGTATTGCCTGTATATATTGTATGTGTAGGCTTATTGTTATTTCTGCATTAATCTGTGTATTAGTAGAATATGTTTCGTATTTTATTTTTATATATATACAGATGGTATTTTTTCTTTTTATGAAGTTGGTATGACCAGATTGTCTAGACGGGTATGTTACAATGTATGAAGTTCTGCAAGAGTTTATGTGTGCCATAGACCGACCAGTCTATGGATGGGTATGTTATAGAACAGAGTAGAATTGTAGTTGATCCAAATTATTTTTGATATTGAAATGAAGGAAGAGATACTACAATGAAATACACATAAATGTTTCCAAAAATAGAGAAATACAGTAATACACAATTTCTATTAATGAAAGAAATGTACAGAGACTGTAAAAATACAGAGTGAAAGACTCGTTAGAATGGTGGCATCTTATATGTGAGAAGAGATGTGATGGTTACTCGCATTTGAAAGAAGAGGATCATTACAATGAGGCTCCAAAGGCCATTTTAACATAATTAAAATCCAAAACCCTAACCCCAGAAGATGAAAAGACAAAAGGTTTGCGGGCCTCGATGGGGGTAGTTGATACGTCAACTTCCCGGGGGTGTAACTTTTTCATATGATCTCCATTTGGGGCACTCAATACACCATTGGAAAGGTCTAACCAAGAAAAATGATTTTCGACTAGCCCAGGTTAGTGACTTACCTAGTCACTTGGGCCCCAAATCCCCAAAAAACGTCGTTTAGGGCCTCAAAACGTCCCCGAAAGTTTGGAACCCGAAAAACTGCCAAGATGGAAAATTGTTTTTCGATCCAGTGGAATAGGTGGGTGGCCACCAATATCCACCTAGGTCAATCCTCCCTCCTTAGGAAGAAATGGTCTCCATTGCGTTGATTTCCTGAGGGAGAGAGGGAAGCGTTTGATGAATCTAAATCTTAGTGATTTGTTTGCCTTGCTGGAGACGTCGCACTACTCGGTTTGTGGAAGGTTGTCACGAACCTGTTGCTGGTGGAGTTGAATCTATTCAACCAGTCAAGATACCTGATATGACTGTGTGCAGAAGGAATTTTTGTGCTTTCCTGCAATCTTGTCGACCTACTTTTGTTGGATAAAAGGTGTTTGGTATGAGGCTGTAGCGGTTGTAGTATCCTTTTGTTCACCTTTCAAACAGATTGTGAAGAAGATGAATTTTGTAGTATGAGATATTACCTTGCAACATTGTTTAGGTGGGACAATAGTTGGAACTACCTCTGGTATTCTGTAGAGATGACCCCCCAAAGTAACAATGACACTGTGGTGTCGAGACTCATAAAAAGCATGGCGTTTCCACATATATGGTTGGCCCAAGAGAACATCACATACATACAGTGGGGAAACATCACATAATACCTCATCCTTGAAGGGTTGGATGTTGTATGAAAATCGACACTGTTGGTTGACATGAAGATCTCGTCCCTGGATAAGCCACCTGATGTTGCATGGTTGTGGGTGTGGTGTTGTCGACAATCCCAGCTGTTTGATGGCCTCTGTTGAGATGAGGTTCTTCTGGCTTTTGCTATCAACAATAAAATGCAGCAGGGTCCCCTTCACCCAAATATGTGAATGAAAAAGGTGCTCCCCATCTTCAGGATCTGTTGGTTCTTCTGGTTGAATTGTTGTGGTCACGAAAATAGCAGTGGGGTCTGCATCAATGATCTGTCTTTTACCAACATTTTCATAATCATATTCAAAATCAGGGTTCGACTCCTTGTCTTTTATCTCGACCACCAATGACCTTTTTTAGAGAAATTGATCAGTGTCATTCCAGGTGGTTTTGTGGAAATCACACCATTTTCCAGTGTCCTTATTCATCTTCCCGTGACCCTTCTTTTCCTGTGGCTTAGGCTGGTTTTCAAGAATTTGTTTGTTAGGGACGTCTTTCTCATACTTTGGTTTATGCAGATTTTCAGATCGGAACTCCTGTTTGTTTTGGCATCTAAATTTCTGCTTGATTTTAACAACATATCGATAATCAGTACCGAGTGATGAGATGTCCAGAAAATCCATTTTAGTTTGGATGTATATGTGTAGAGACCCACATTATTTCATAACCAAATTTCGCTTGGAGTCTTTTATACCCAGCTTGGTCTACAAGGTATGGAAGATATTGGTGAACTCCAACACTTCTTGGCCCCTCTCTTGCCATAGTGTGGTCCATCTCATGTACTGGTCCTCATAGTTTCCAACAGGGTAATATTGTTCCTTTACGTCATCCACAAAAAAATCCCAAGTGGGATCGACCCCAATATTCCAGAATCGTCTGTGGAACTTTCCTCCCAGTAAGTTTCCCACCAATGTTTGACATGGGGGAGAGCCTTAAGGAGTGCGAAGGTAATCTTTTCCATTTCATAAATATGTTGAACAGAGAAATAACCTTCTAGGAGATTTAACCATCTATCTAGGGCATCTGCATCTATCTGAACTTCAAATATGGGAATATCAAAATTAACCTGTACCTTGAAAGGTGAGGTGCCTCCAAAGTGGTTGCTTGATTAAGATGCACCGATTGTTATCGACAAGCGTTGAAGGATGTGGGAAAAATTCTCCATCATTTCGTCCCTCTGTTGCATGAGAGCTTGCTCAAGCAACAAATTAATATAATTTTTTTCTCTGTTGTTTTTCTTTTCTTCCGCCATGGAGGGTTTGTTGGGTGTGTGAGAGCGATTGTTCTCAAGAGAGACAAGCTCGAGACCCAACTTGCTATACTTGGACCATGTCGGGGACATGCACTGAAAAGTGATCAAGAGAAGCCTGCTCTGATACCACTGATATAGATTATTTTTTTGAACGAAATGAAAGCAGAGATACTACAATGAAATACACATAAAAACACAAAAGCAGAGAAACAGAGAAATACAATAATACACGATTTCTATTAATGAAAGAAATGCACAGAGACTGTAAACATACAAAGTGACGGCTTATCTCTATGAAGAGATGTGACGGCTACTCGCATTTGCAAGAAGATGATTTTTACAATGAGGCTCCAAAGGCCTTTTTAACATAAGTAAAATACAAAACCCTAACCCCGAAACATGAAAAGCCAAAAGGTTTGCGGGCCCCGATGGGGGTAGTTGATACGTCAACTTCCTGGGGGCATAAATTTTGCATAAGATCTCTGTTTGGGGCGCTCGATACACCATTGGAAAGGTATAAACGAGAAGAACGATTTTCGATTGGCCCAAGTAAGCTCTTATGATAGTCACCAGGGCCCCAAATCCCCAAAAAACATCGTTTAGGGCCTCAAAATGGCCTCGGAAGTTTGGAACCCGAAAAACTGGCAAGATGGAAAATTGTTTTTCAAGCTCGTGGAATAGGTGCATGGGCATCAATATCCACCTGGATAAGTAGTAACATTCCCTGTCTTGGACAACTGGGCATGTTACAAATGGGTATCATAGCATGAAAGTTTTTTGGTGAAATGATCCAACCTGAGTGGTTGGGGTTGTTACAAGACTAGAATATTCTAGGAAGCTAAAGAAACCCTAAAGGGTTGGATACAAACCCTAGAAGACAATTCATCTCAAGAGAAAATGTAATATTAAGCTATTAGACTCTAAGAGTAGAATTCGGCCCAGTTAGGTCACTTGGAGGACTATAAATAAAAGGGTGTTAGAGCTCATTTGGCACACTCTCTCTCACAACTGCATAAGACCAGTTGTGCACAAGTTTGGAGAAGAGTTGTAGCTGCAACTGGAAATGTTTTGGTTTTGGCTTGGACTTTCTCTTGTTTATGGTTTGGACTTTCTTCCTGGTACGCTAGATCTAGAGAGAGGTATGCTACCTTGGTTGGCTATTGGGTCTAGTCTATGCTTCCATAATTATTCTCTCTGTCAAGGTTAAGGTGCTCAGGGGTGGCTTTGACCTATGGTTGGGTGAAAATTTTGCTATATTTTCTATGGTGAAATGACCACACTTACTTTTCTAATAGGTTATGGGACCAAACTATCTTCTGACAGTCTAACCGCTAGAAGATAGATTGGGAGGATTTTCTCAATTACAATTGTAGTTGCAGTCAAAGTTTTGCTGCAGCAATGAAACTCTAACCCTCATGTTAATGCATCTTAAGTGAAGAGATTGACCTAATTTCTAGATGGCCTAGTGGGCCCTATCCTAGCACACCTCATGGTACTCTCAACAAGCTAAGACGTCAAGTTTGAGTTTTTGGTGAAAGTCAAAGGTTGACCAAGTCAAAGAAATAATGACTTACTCTATGAAGATAGAAATGTTTTTATAAGGGGCTTCTAAATTTAGAGCATGGAGGACAAGGATTGACCTCATCCTTGACAAGAATAAAGTGTTGGATCTCATGAAAGGCAAGATCATGGAACCACAGTTTGAAGTAGGAAAAGAGAAGGAACCTTAGAACGTTGCAGTTATGGAGAAGTTCAAGGACAATGACATCAACTCTAAGAGTATCATAGTAGACTCTATAAAATACCACTTGATACCCTACATCTCTCATCTCGACTCATCTAATAAGATGTATGATTCCCTAACTAACCTCTTCTCAGTCAAAAACATTGGACAAGTAATGAGTCTGAAGAATGAGATATGTGACATGAGAATGAATGATGATGCTAGCATAACATCATACTTTGTAAGAATCTCTCAATTAAGATATCAACTACAAGCTATTGAAGAAATTATTTCAGAAAAGGAACTGGTAAATATAGTACTCAATGGCCTTCCCAAGACATGGGATGCATTTTCCACAAGCATGAACACAAGAAAGGAATATCCCACATTTGAAGAACTTAGGACTTGTTGTGAACAAGAAGAATCAAGGATTAACGCAAAAGATAATTCCCAAAATAAATATGATGATCAAGGCTTCACAACAAAGTTGAAGAATTTCAGGAATAAGAAGAAGTTTTTCTTAAGGAAAAAACCAAATCAAGAAAAGGATATGTCAAAGATACAATGCTTCAACTATTGAAAATATGGTCACTACAAGAACCACTATCCCAAGGTAAAGAAAATGAAGGAAATAGACGAAGCAACAGTTGTCAAAGAAAGGGAACCCTCAAAGAAATCCAAGCAGGATAAAACATACTTCTTCTTCTAGTCAAGGTAACAATATTCTTGATAGTTCTTATACATACCATCTTTACATATATCCTCTACATATCATGTATATCTATTTCTTAAAACATAAGATGGTCCGTGAAAAAATAACTATGGAAGAATATCAAGATAAGGATTGTTATTACGATGATTACAAGTCACACAATACACATGAAAAAGATGAAGTACATTGACAATCTTTGGTAACAATTCATGTGGAATCTATTATGTAAGTAACAATTGCCAGATATACTGAAATAAGAATCAAACTTGAAGAGAGCCAAAAGAAGTCAAATCAGAAAGAAGTCTGTAATTAAGAGAAAATTAGTAAAAGACTTGTGACAAATTGCAGGAGAAAATAAGGATATAGACGGAAGCACATACTCTCTTAGATGGAGGGAGATGATTATAGAATTCCAAAATAAGAGAATGCATTCATGCATGAAGTGAGGATTAGGAGGGAGCTAATCCTAAATGATATAATCCATTGAAGAATCCGTAAAGATTATAAAGTATATTTCCATTTTCCCATTGAAAGTAACAACCATGATAAGCAACACATGTTCAGTTTGACTCTAGAAGAAGTCTTCCTCGAAAAGAATCATTAAGTATCCTTGGTTGTCCATCTACATCCATATTCCTATGATGAAAGGAAGAAGTTGGAATATTCAGGAAGAAAGGGCATGGAATCTATATAAGACTCCATGGACCCAAAATCTAAGGAGGAACATGAGGAAGAACATGAAGATTCCAAGAAAGAAAGAAAATCCAAAACAACTAGTTATTATACCGAGAATCATAAGAGTACCAACTTGGTTTGAACCCACTAGAAGCAATCAAGAAAAATAAATGGAAGTTTTTATGAAGAATAGTGTATGTAAGAAAATGTGAAAAAGACTTATGAATGGAATCTTTGCAAGATTCAGAGCTAGATATTCTTCTAGAAGGAGGGAGAAGACCATCAAGACAACTTGTTCTAGTAAACCATATATACCTCTTGCAGTATCCATGGATTGAAATTTGCATGTAAAAGATTGTTCTTCCGAATAAAGAAAATTGAGAAAGAATCTTATACCAGAAAGAGACTTGTGTATACAAATGGATTAAGACCTTGTATGGATTCAAGCAACTTGATGCAGAGTATCTCATACATAGCAGAAGCGTGGAAAAAAATTCCTATGACAGAATAAGTGATACTTGGATATGTTTCAGTTGATCTTTCCCACGATGTCATGGGATAGTAGGAAACAAAAGTTTGTTGCACTAAACACTATAGAAGAATAAGTATATTGCATCTTGTGATTCTTGTACAGAAGCAATGTGGCTCCATAAAGTTGGTTTATGAACTGTCTGATCAGGTGTTGAATTCGACCATGATATATTAGATCTATGTGAATCCTTCATAGAAAATGGTGTTATATGATAGGCCAAAGTACATTGAGATCAAGCATTATATTCTTCGTGATAGATTCCAAAAGAGAGAAGTGGTTCTCCATTATATCTCCATAGATGAGCGGATAGCAAATATTTTGGCAAAGCCTCTATCCAAGATGAAAAGTTTGTAGACAAGTTGGGGCTCGTGAAGACAACTTCCTTATTAGGAAGTGATTACTACTAGGTTGGGAGGGAGCACTGACATGTTATTGATTTATGGAAAGTCATTTTCCCATTCGTAAAATGGTCAAGGATGGGCAGTTCCTTTCCAGTTCGAAAAGAGGTTCGAGATTTCTGACGGACATGGATTTTCCAGTTTGGAAAATGGTCCAGATCGAACAGTCATTTTCGTAATGAAAATGGTCTAATAGATTGTTGATGTACCATAGACAACTATTCCCCTTATGGTCAATCTGGGGGAATGGTCTAGGACAATCATTCTTCTTGGAAATCACTCTGAGTAGCGGTCAAGTAGAATGGTCTTCCTCGACAGACAATGATTCTTTCAAAGTTCATAGTTGTGAGCAGTTTCGAAGAATGGTATGTTTTGGAGGTTGGTGTAGGACAACCATTTCCATAGGAAATGGTCTGGACAATATTTCCCTAGGGAAGACTCATTCTCTCCAAGTTGCACTGTCATCAGTGTCGGAGGAATGGTACAGGTTCAACAATCAGGGATAGGAATTCCCTAGGGAAGACTCATTATCTCTAGGTTGCACTGTGATTAGTGTCAGAGGCATGGCCCATTTAGGTGAATGGTTAAGGCTTAGAAACCAGGGACAATTATTCTTCTATACTTGGGAAGAATAGTCAAGATATCCCATGGTTGATGTTTTTACTCTCTACGGGCATATGATCTTCTAGATCTCACATATGTGAGTGGAAGAATGGCAAAAATGACTCAGTTTGTGTCATGATATTGTTATGCAAGTTGCTATCAGATGAAATGATTGTTGTATAGATTAATTGTCTCTGGACAATAGTTGTATGCCATTGTGGTGGATGTGTTCCACTGGTTGTGACTATGTGTCACTGATTAGTAGTCATGTGCTACTTGGTGTGGTTGTATAGTAGTTGTGTACAACTATGGATAGACATAGTTGTGTTATATTGAATGGCATTGTTCAAATTGCCATGAACACTATCACTAGTGTTGGAGATGATTACCAGCCAAATGGATAGTCAATATGTTGATGGACATACATTCTCCCTATGGAAAATGGTCTAGGACAATCATTCTTCTAGGACATATGTCTGGATTAGAAGAATAGTCCTCATAGCCCATGATGTGGCTTCAAGCATCTATTGGAATAGTTATTCTTATAGAACATATGTTTGGATTAGAAGAATGGTTCTTGTATCACTCTATGGAGTGAGTGACCTATTTAGAATCATACCCAATTACCCGGATAGAGTATGGCTTCTAGAGATGATACAATCGATGTTATCAAATGATGTTGATAGTGATGATGGTGTTGAATGCCTGTGTGGCTATGATGATGTTACCGGTTGAATGGTCTGTTTGTGCTCAAGACCATTGCCTTTAATACCTCCCTAGCTAGGAGGGAGTGTTGATATTATGGTAGTTGTGGAAGGTATTAACCTCCACGTGTAACCTTTGATGAGACTAGAATATTCTAGGAAGCTAGAGAAACCCTAAACTATTGGATACAAACCCTAAAAGACAAGTCGACTAAAGAGAAAATGTAATATTAAGTTATTATCCTCCAAGAGTAGAAGTCGGCCCAGTTAGGTCACTTGGATGACTATAACTAAGAGGGTGCTAGAGCTCATTTGACACACACTCTCTCACAACTACATAAGACCAATTGTGTGCAAGTTTGGAGAGGAGTTGCAGCTACAGCTACTCGACCTGGCAAATTTTTGATTTTGGCTTGGAATTTCTCTTGTTTATGGTTTGGAATTTCTGCTTGATATTGTAGCTCTAGAGAGAGGTACGCTACCTTGGTTGGATATTGGGTCTAGGGTTTGATTCCAGAGTTATTCTCTCTGTCAAGGTTAAGGTGCTCGGGAGTGGCTTTGGCCTATGGTTGGGTGACAATATTTCTATATTGTCTATGGTGAAATGAGAAAAATTACCTTTCTAACAATTGAAACTAATTACATAAACTATCAGAGACTCAAAAAAATCAATCTCAAGATGGGGTAATTATATCATGATACACCTTTGGAAAAAAAACTGGTCACCAATACCACTCTCTAGACTAGTCACAATGCCAAGAAGAAAAATAAATTTTTGGAGAAGTGAGAAGCCCATAGTGTCCCCATTTTCCTTATGGAAAAAAGACCACGATAGAAAAATTCACAATCTTTCTTACCATGATTCAAAAACAAAAATCTTTGTTCACATCTCTATTTTCATTTACATGTTGTCCATTATTTTTTTCCTACTTTACAATGACACTACCTACCAAATATTTTTTCGTTACATTTTTCTTTATTGATACAATTACGCTTTTATACAACATCAAAGTTCCCACACATAAATATACTACAAAATGATACTACTTAACAATTTTTTTTGGTTATATTTTTCTTTATTAATATTATTATTTTCTTATACAACATCAAAGTTCTCACTAATAAATATACTACAATTTATAAAATAATTGAAAATAAATATACATTATAATAATGATTTGGGTTTACAACATCAAAGTTCCCACTAATAAATATACTACAATTTATAAAATAATTGAAAATAAATATGCATTATAATTTAATGATTTGAATTTACTCAACATTAACCACTATTAAATAACTTACCAATCTATGCTTAAATTTGTTTCCCAATATGCTTTCCTTTAGGATTTCATCTTTTTCTGGCTACTCCATTATTTATAAATAACTTCCAAAACTTCACAATTCCATTATTTGAAATGAAAAGATTACTTCATTCTTATTCTTATGTGATCACTTCATTCTTATTCTTATGTGATTTTATTTCCATAAGCTAATATAAGTTTTTTTATTTTCATTAATTTCATTATTTAAAATGAAAAGATTACTTCATTCTTATTCTCATGTGATCACTTCATTTTTATTCTCATGTGATTTTATTTCCATATGCTAACATAAGTCGTTTATTTTCATTAATTCCATTATTTAAAATGAAAAGATTACTTCATTCTTATTCTTATGTGATTTTATTTCCATATACTAACATAAGTTTTTTATTTTCATTAATTCCATTATTTAAAAAAATTTAAATCATTCTTATTCTTATTCTCATGTGATCACTTCATTCTTATTCTTATGTGATTTTATTTCCATCAGTTAACATAAATTTTTTATTTTCATTACAATTGCATAACTCTTTTTTCATAAGAACACCCACCTCCTTTTTATATTTTCACCCATAAAAATATTGTTGGTCTCATTATTCTTCCTTTCTTTCACTTCATAATAGAGAATACACTTTTCCAAGTTTTTTAAAAATTGTACATTAATTACACTTATTATTTTTTCTTTAACATATAGACCCATCCTTGGATGGAAATGAAAATTATAAGCACATTAATGATACTTTCTTCACTTTCGAGAAGAGAATCAAAACCTTCCACACGATTTCCATCACCATCATCCTTTTCTTATTTTTCAAATTATAAAAATATTAATATTTAATTTACATAAGAATATTAATATGATTTATGATCTCCCCTCCCCTTTGGGGTATTTAGGTAATAAGAGGATTACTAGCTAATGTAACCTACACCCTACTAAGTCTAGTCGCAATTAGAGCTTTAGGGTTAATGTTTTGGGGGCTTGGGTTTTAGCCTTCCTAACACTTTTTTCTTCATTAATACTTCAGTCCAACCATCTTCACCTTATTTGTTGCTTGAGTCGTAAGCTATTGTGACAATTCATCATAACAAGTATGGACGTTGTAATAATTATATTTATTCTTTTAAGTACTAAGTATTGGCGACAGTTTTATAAAGATGTTGTAATAATTACACTTTATAAAGATGAGGAGGAAAGCCATGAAATTCTGCAAACCAATTTGAGGCCTCTGGAAAATCTTCTACTCGATATTAACATCATCCTCCAAGATCAAGAAGAAGCGGCCCTGGAGACCAACGAGATTTGGTTGCAACAAGAAGCGGCCCGGGGGACCCTCAAGATTTCATTGCAACAGATGCATAATTCCCTTACAAAGGCAAATAACATAGTACATCGCTACGGTCCATCACAATGACAACGACGTCTCGACTGTCTCATGGGCTACCCAGGGAGAGCCCCTGAAGAAGTCAAAGAATGGAAGGTACATATTAACTACCTCTTTCAAGGCTTTCAAAGAGACTTTTCAATATTTGTTACTCTTCCCCAGATTATCCACAAAGATCTGATGGAATTGATGATCGCACAAGAGTCCATAGAAGGGTCAGGACAACCCCTCTCTAGAGATGAAGCGTGGATGTTGTTTAGGAGAATAGCTTTCAAAGAGAACCCTGTTTCTCTAGATATAGAGGAGTCTGCCACGAATATTGAAGACAAATGCAAAGGTTTTCCTTTGGCAATAACCTTAGTAGCGGTGACAATGATGGGCAAAACCAAAGTAGATGATTGGAGGACTTCTTTATCTTCGATTAAAAATGAAGATCCATTTTCTCCAGATAATGATATGCAGATCCATTTTGTCCAGATACTTATATGCATCCTAATAAGCATCCCGATATGCATGCAGATCCATTTTCTCCAGATACTGATATGCATCATTTGATTAAAAATGCATCCATAACCACTCTATCAACGATTAATTAGATGTGTTAAATATAATGTAACCTCAACAACATGACTGTACACTGCGAGTTGTCCTGGCCAGCTATACTATCATTTCTTGATGTTCTTGATTTGCTTGAGCCTATTTAGCTCAGCTCTTTTCCCTTTTCTCATATACTCTTTTCCTCATATACCTAATATACTAGATACTATTTTCTGTTATGCTCCTTCTCTGTATTCTCTGCTTCTCAATTTATCATGGTATCAGAGCATCAGACGTAAGCCTCTTCACACAGTCTGGAGAGAAGCATGATCCTAAGAAGCGCACAGCTTAAACTGTCAATGAGAGCATGGGACACAATTTCTTCACAAGGCTTGGAGAGCAGTCCGTCAGTCCGCTCAAAAGATCATTGTAGATAGAAAGTGCAAGGAAGCAGAAACTGCAGAAGGTAGAAACAATAAAGAGTCATGAACATTTAAAGATTCGTGAAAGATTCACGAAGAAGAGTTGCAAAGGCAAAAACAATTAAAGATACGTGAGTTCTTTAAAGAATTCGTGAAAGATTCACGAATTTTCTTCTTCAGGAGAAACTCTTTGCAGAGGCAGCAAAAAACATGCTAAAGAATCAAAGGACAAGTAGTCACAGCTGTAAGATCGGTCCTGCTAACAGATCTGAGGCATTAATCTTGTTTAGAAAGGACGAGGAGCGTGCATTTTAAGTTTTGGACATTTCACGGACCAAGAAACATAAGAGGGAGAGTCTTTCAACTCCCAGAGACGTGAAACTGCAAAAACGTGCCAGTTGTTGGATCTAGAGCACAGTGGCATGAGAACCATTGGATCAAGGATACATGCACGTGGTTTAGTCCCTGGGAGACACACAAAAGATTTGATCTGAGCCGTTAGATGTCGTACTAGTAGTCGCAGTCCGTTGGACCAGGTGAAGCTGCACGGAAGATAATGGTGGGACCATTCAGAGTCTCAAAGCACAGGAGGAAGGATCTGAGTCGTCAGATCTTGCATAAAGGACCGATAGCCATCAGATCCGGAAAGAGGAGAACGAGGTTTAACCCTCGTAGAAGCAAAGGAGAGGACTCGACAAAATCCCGAAAGCATCGTGACCGTCCACAGGAGGACACGTGGCAAGCGGTCAAGGTTTCGGTGAAAGGCCCGAAAGATTTCGAACCGTCAATCATAGGCAGATATGGACTATTGGTCCACATCGCGATTTCGGGTATCGCAAGTTGGAAGGATAGAGGTCCTTGTCTCCCAAAACCCCGAATCGTGAAATAGTGAGGCCGGACGTGGACCGCAGATCTCAGGAGTTATTGTGAGTCGTTGATCGAATGCCAAGACATTTCGGCATTTGGGCAATTGGGAATTCGAAAGACAAAGGAACAGGATGCTTGCATCGCAATTCCCTGAATCATGAAACCCTAGAAGAACCTAGAATCGTTGCAGCCAGAATCATGAAATCACGAACTACGAAGTCCCGAAAGGATCTGGACTGTCAGATCATAGGAGGATCTGGACTGTGGATGCAAGCGCCATCGCGATTTCGGCTACCAGGAAATCAGAGGTGAGAGTCTCGTGAACTCGCGATACACGAAATTCCGAAATAACCTGAGTCATTGATCGAGTATAGATTTGGACCATTAGATCTTCGATCGTGGAGGATCATAGATTGTTGATCACAATATTCCAAATAAACTGTGGTCGTTGATCTCAAATCAACGAGGATTGTTGATCCTTGACGCAATTTTGCATTTCAACTATTCAAAGGAACTGCTACCTTCAACATCAAAAACGCAAAGTCTCGAAAAGAGAAAGACCGTAGCGCCTGGTTTTATGCCCACAGTCATATGAGAAGCTAAACTTTCTTTGGCTCTCGAGTAAACTCAGAAAACCCTATTCCTCCATCAGAGGGGTTACAGTTGTTGCAGTGTTACAGTTGCTAAATAATAGAGCTCAGAGCTCTGAATCAACAGATCTTGCGCTTGGATAGTCAGATCTAGCCAGATTGAAGTCAAACAAGTGGTTTACACCACGTTTTTCGGTCCAAAGTCACTGCAAGAAATTTGAAGACCTAGTTTTACACATAGAAAACAGGTAAATATGAAATTTTCTAACAATTTTTTTTGTTTTGTTAAATTCTTTAAAGATGGCCACGTCTAGCAATTTAGGACCAACTCATGGTCTAATTCTTCTTGGAAAGAATTATTAGTTTTGGTCTCTTCAAATGAGATCCTTCTTGCAAGAACAAGAGTGTTGGGATCCAGTGGATCTTGGATATGTGGAACCAGAACCAGCAGACCTTGCCTCCATGAAAAACCAATAGAGAACTGCTCAAGCAACACATAGGAATAGAGAGAATAAAGCCAAATTCTGGATTCAAAATTCAGTGGATGACTTGATTTTCTCAAAAATCACCGGTGTTGTTACTTCAAAACAGGCCTGGGACATCCTTAAATTAGCCTACCAAGGAAATGATAGGGTCAAAATAGTCAAACTGAAGACCTTGAGAACGCAATTCGAGACTTTACGAATGACAGAGTCTGAAAATGTGGATCAGTTTATGAACAGAGTCATGGGAATTGTAAACCAGATCAGGTTGACTGGTGAAGCCATCCCTGATCAATGCATTGTTGAGAAAGTCCTCAGAAGTCTACCAAATAAATTCGAAATGGTCATTACAACAATCCTTGAATCCAAGGATCTGACATGTTTTTCAACAGAGGAACTAATTGGTTTGTTGTTGACACATGAGACTAGACTGCATCTCATAGATGAGTCAATCTCTAATGCCTTCAAAACTCAATTCTCTTTTAGTAGAGGGAGAGGCAGAGGGAGAAGCAGAGGTCACCAAGGAAGAGGGAGCAGTCCAAGTAACCCTCACTCCAGTGGAGGACACAGACAACGAATCCCAAATCAAAATTTCCAAGGTCACAGATGATAGAATCAGAATCAGAGTTTCCAACCTCAAAGAGGCAGAGAGAGAAGATCAAATGACAAATCAAGCATACAATGTTATTACTACAAAAGGTATGGGCACTATGAATCTGAATGCAGGAAGAAGCAAGCAGATCAGCTCTCAGGCAGAGCACATGTCTCAAATCATACAGGAGAAACCTCAGAAGGTATGTTTCTCTCAAGTCTAAAGAACAACCTAAAGATCTCTGGTTACTGGACAGTGGATGCAGAAATCACATGACAGGTAACAAAGATTTACTTTCATGCATTGATTCTTCAATTTCATCTGATATTACACTTGGAAATGATTCCTTAGTCAAAGTTCAAGGAAAAGGAACTGTATCTATTCTTACTAAACAAAATGTAAAGAAAGACA
>SNQJ01S0012752.1:47455-87218 GCA_010110895.2 Picea sitchensis | reverse complement strand
CAAGAAATGGGATTGTAAAAGTAGGATAATGAGTCTAGATAGAAACTACAATGTATAATAGTAGTTTGAAAAATATCATTAAATCCATTCAAATGTTACAATTATCCCATTGTAACTATAGTTGAGAATAGAGAATAAGAGTTCTTATTTAAAATTGATCATTTTCTTAAAAAAAGAAGAAGTTGTGTACTAGAAAATAAAAAATAGTGGGTAATAGATATCCATCATACACATTGGGTTACATGCATATATGTAGAGAGAGAATGGCCTATAATATACAATATTAGTCCAAAAATAATAATGAAATCCATTGAAATGTGACAACTATCCCATTGTAACTATAGTTGAGAATAGAGAATAAGAATACTTAATTATAATTTATCATTTCCTTAATATTTTTAATTGAGTTTAGATTTTTATTTGAGAATAGAGAATAATAGTGCTTAATTATAATTGATCATTTCCCTCAAATCTTTAGTTGTATACTAGAATTAATATATATCCATCATAAACATTAGTTTATAAAGAACATGGCCGAGTCCTTCACATAATCCAATTATAAAGGAAATAACAAAAATGAGAAATGGTTTATACCTCTAAAAAATTGCATGTGATAAGGATTCTCCTTCTAAACACCTCTAATGGTTTGTGCACAACAGCTATTCTCTAAGCATGAATTTTGGATCTTTGTAATACTTTTTTTATATTCAATTTAAATAATATTTAAAAAAAAATCTAATTAAAAGTATAAGTTTCATTCAAATTATGTACAATGGATAAAGACTACATGAAGATGTTATTAGTATATTGCATTAATGAAAATGTTATTAGTGTAATGCATTCATTTTATTTCAGTGGATAAAAGTTACATGGGAAATATTTTTTCACTATTTTGAAACAATTGACTAGATATAATTATATGGAAATTATTATGTTGGCTAAAAGAATTTAATAGTAAGGTAATAAATAACTAATCAATTATATCATATATATGATCGTAGTCACAGAAAATTGATAGGAATAAACAAATATGAAATAAACAGATTTGGGATTTCAATTTTGATAATATCTACATTTTATATTCCATTGTGATTTACATTCAAAATTGATTTCTACATTTTCATAAAATAAGTTTTTCACAACATAAATTTCATTATATTTGATAGATTTTTTTGTTCATAAAGTGGATCATGTTGAATAACTTGTTTGCTACGTTACTCTTAATATAGTCTTATAATTTTTAGGTTTTTTCAGGAGTTTGTTGTATGCATACAAATAACTGATTTGATACATGGATATATTATTTTAACATTGAGCATAATTATGTTTTCTCTTAATGAAGAAATGAATGAGGTATAGAGTGAAATTACCATGCTAAGTTAAACTGACTAAAATTGTAATTTAGTTGCTCCTTGCATTGGGAATTGTAATTCTTCAAATTGTAGAGCATTGAGAATTGTAATTCTGAAATACAAACACCTCATAAATTATGATTACTCCATTGGAAATTTAATTGTAGGGATCACTGGAAATTTGAATCAGAGTTATATTGCTTTTTTCCAAGGAAAATTTCACTAAAAACCCCTTTGAATGCTTCCTCGTTATCCATGGATTGTAAACATGGTAAGCCATTGGCCTTTATTATGGAGCCTAACCTTTAGAGGATCAAGAGAGTCAACCCGTGACCTCCCAAAATTTGAGGTAGAGATCTCACGTTTGGTCCATGACTTTTTGAGATAACCCTTGGGGATAGAGAGTTTTATTATCTTAATTTAGTGAGTCGTATAGTTGAAATAGATATTTAAAAAAAGAAAAAACACATAGGGAAATATAGTCGTCCATTATGTAGGATTTTTATTCCTTCATTAAGAAAATAACCAAATTAATTGAATAAGAAAAAGAAAAACTTTATTTTGGTATTGGTTGCAAGAAGTTATAAATGAGAAATAACAATCGAGTAATAAGAACGAAAATTTATAATGAAAGAGGAAATTGTTCCAATGCATTAATTTCAGTGACAATATAGTCCAATGATTTCAAAACTAATACAATATATTTTATGTGTAAAATATGCCTAAGACAAATCAAGTAGTTGCGTTGATTTCAACAATGACAGTGTCAAATAATAGGGTGCATTGATTCAATAATGATACAATGCAAAATGTTTTAGTGCATTGATTTAAGAAACCATACCGAGGAAATTGATCCACTACATTGATCTCAATACCAAGATATTCCAAATTATCCATTGAAATGAAAATAACAATAATACAGTGAAACAAAAATTCAAAATTTATATTATAATGTTGTGAAATAGGTTCTCTATTATAAGCTAAAGACCATTTCTTTATTATTTGGGTGTGATTCCTATGTTACTATTTGTAGATTAAAACTATTATATTCATTATGATTTTTTGTTATAATGTTAAGATATATAGATTGCATTGATATATACAATGTCTGGAAATCAAAATCATGCAATAGAATGTAAATAGAATTATGAAAAGCACATGAGGTTGAAGAAAGATAATATTAATATTGAAAAGAAAGATATGTAGGGTATTACCTTTATTGTTGATCTAGATTAGATCATTATATTGTTTTTCATCTATTTTTATCCTTCCAATGTGAAAAAAAATGGAGGAATTAGCTTGCAGGGCCATTTTAGTGGCAATTCTCAGTTTAGAAAATTGGGGTTTGGAACCTTTCAGGGCCATTTTGAGAAATAAAACGACCTTTTTTGGGGTTAAATATTTCCTAGCATAACTTGGACCTCGTGGAATTATTCAACACATTGATACCTTTCCAATGGTGCAAACACCACTTCAATCAAAGTTCATATGCAAAAGTTATGCCTCCCACAAGTTGACTTATTGTGTTGACCACCATGGTATGAGACGATGCCATGTCAACCCCCATTACTCATGAATATGGGGCTAGCCACATTAGGAATTTCAAGAATATTCTAGAAGGTTCAAAACCCTAGAAAAATTGAAGGTTGAAGAAGTAAAAAACCTACCCCTAGATGGCTATTGGGTTAGGTTAAATATTGGACCACTAAGAGGAGAAAGGGTTCCATTCTATGTTATTGTATTTTGTTCCATAACAAAGCAGGGAAACTAGAAGTGGGAAATTAGAGATAATAACGGAGGGGGTTAATTTTCTATATCATTCTAATAGGACACGGGTCTTAGGTAAATCCATAGAGACTGCCTTCTCTTTTGTACTTTAATTATTTCTATACCATAGAAAAGAGAGAAGAGAAGACTCACCTTCTAGCCAAGTTTTCTCCCGTAAGGGTTTCTAAGAGAAAATATTTGTGTCATTGTATGGATGGTGTGTGACTATATTTTACCGTTCTCTATTTTCTACATTTTAGCTATTTCATGCATAACCAAAAATCAATAACTAAATATTCTGTAAATCTAAAGGAATTTAACTTTCATAGGTAGATTTGGTTTATTTATCAGATATATTGTGACAAACTATTCTAGTGGAATATCCATGGAAATTTACAAATCTTAATGGTATCAGAGAAGATTTTTTTTTAAGTATTTGTGGTAATTTGCAAGATCCAGGAATCGACTTAAAGACAAGTCATAAAAACCCTAGCCATGGTGGACAAGTCTTTTCATAATAACCTTCAAGATCCTGCAGAAGAGAGATTTGAGTGGTTGGAAGCACACTTTGTTGACATCAGTCACAATATAAACCTCTTCATGGAATTTCTAGCAAGAAGTCTCAAACTGTTCAAAGATGATCGAGGCTTTAAATAACATATCAGATCAACCAGGAAATTGAGAGATCGAGAAGAATCAAGAAAGGAGTCATGGAAATAATCCAAGAAAGAGCAGTCGAGTTCGAGTGTCGTTAACCCTTCATAGTCCCTATTCAATATGGAAGTGAAAGTGGACATAAATCCATATCAAGGTGATATCGATGCATTAAAATTTAATCGTTGGTTACAACAACTAGAAGTTTATTTTAGTGTTCACCATAATTTTATCTAAATATTAAATAACTAAAAATATAAATTTTTATAACATTTAGTTTTTTCAATTAATTTTATTTTTCTTTGAAATAATTTTTAAATTCTTGATAATGGTGGTGGGGCTCCTTATTAAGGAAATTNAGAATGAAGTGATCACATGAGAATAAGAATGAAGTAATCTTTTCATTTTAAATAATGAAATTAATGAAAATAAAAAACTTATATTAGCATATGGAAATAAAATCACAGAAGAATAAAAATGAAGTGATCACGAATGAAGTAATTTTTTCATTTTAAATAATGGAATTAATGAAAATAAAAAAACTTATATTAACTTATGGAAATAAAATCACATAAGAATAAGAATGAAGTGATCACATAAGAATAAGAATGAAGTAATCTTTTCATTTCAAATAATGGAATTGTGAAGTTTTGGAAGTTATTTATAAATAATGGAGTAGCAAGAGAAAGATGAAATCCTAAAGCATACTAGATTGGTAAGTTATTTAATAGTGGTTAATGTTGAGCAAACCCAAATCATTAAATTATTCCAAATCATTAAATTATAATGCATATTTATTTTCATTTATTTTATAAATTGTAGTATATTTACTAGTGGGAACTTTGATGTTGTAAACCCAAATCATTATTATAATGTATATTTATTTTCAATTATTTTATAAATTGTAGTATATTTACTAGTGAGAACTTTGATGTTGTATAAGAAAATAATAATATTAATAAAGAAAAATATATAAAAAAAAAAATGTTAAGTAGTATCATTTTGTAGTATATTTATGTGTGGGAATTTTGATGTTCTATAAAACCTTAATTGTATCAATAAAGAAAAATATAACGAAAAAATATTTGCTAAGTAGTATCATTGTAAAGTAGGAAAAAAATAATGGACAACACGTAAATGAAAATAGAGATGTAAACAAAAAATTTTGTTTTTGAACCACGGTAAGAAAGATTGTGAATTTTTGGGATCGTTGTGAAGTTATTGCTCAATATTTTGCATTGAATTTGGTTTGGATGGAATTTTCTATCGTGGCCTTTTTTCCATAAGGAAAATGGGGACACTATGGGATTCTCACTTCTCCAAAAATTTTTTTTTCTTCTTGGCATTGTGACTAGTCTAGAGAGTGGTATTGGTGAGCAAATGTTTTTCCAAAGGTGTATCATGATATAATTACCCCATCTTGAGATTCATTTTTTTGAGTCTCTGATAGTTTATCTAATTAGTTTCAACTGTTAGAAAAGTAATTTTTCTCGTTTCACTGTAGACAATATAGAAATATTGTCACCCAACCATAGTCCAAAGCCACCCCTGAGCACCTTAACCTTGACAAAGAGAATGATTCTGGAAGCAAACCCTAGACCCAATATCCAACCAAGGTAGCGTACCTCTCTCTAGAGCTAGCGTACCAATCAGAAATTCCAAACCATAAACAAGAAAAATTCCAAGCCAAAACTGAAAAATTTGCCAAGTGGAGTAGTTGTAGCTACAACTCCTCTCAAAACTTGCACACAATTGGTCTTATGTAGTTGTGAGAGAGAGTGTGTCAAATGAGCTCTAACACCCTCTTAGTTTTAGTCATCCAAGTGACCTAACTGGGCCGACTTCTACTCTTGGAGGATAATAACTTAATATTACATTTTCTCTTTAGTTGACTTGTCTTTTAGGGTTCGTATCCAATCATTTAGGGTTTCTCTAGCTTCCTCGAATATTCTAGTATCATCAAAGGTTACACATGGAGGTTAATACCTTCCAAAACTACCATAATATCAACACTCCCTCCTAGCTAGGGAGGTATTAAAGGCAATGGTCTTGAGCACAAACATACCATTCAACAGGTAACATCATCATAGCCACACAAGCATTCTCATGATAAAATCATGAGCACCATCATCACTATCAATATCATTTGATAACATCAATTGTATCATCTCTTGAAGCCATACTCTATTTGGGTAATTGGGTATGATTCTAAATAGGTCACTCACTCCATAGAGTGATACACAAACCATTCTTCTAATCCGGACATATGTTATAGAAGAATAACTATTCCAACAGATGCTTGAAGCCACGTCATGGGCTACGAGGACTATTCTTCTAATCCAGACATATGTCCTAGAAGAATGATTGTCCTAGACCATTTTCCATAGGGAGAATGTATGCCCATCAACATATTGACTATCCATTTGGTTGGTAATCATCTCCAACATTAGTGATAGTGTTCATGGCAATATGAACAATGCCATTCAATAAAACACAACTATGTCTATCCATAGTAGTACATAACTACTATACAACCACACCAAGTAGCACACGACTACTAATCAATGACACATAGTCACAACCAGTGGAACACATCCACCACAGTTGCATAAAACTATTGTCCAGAGACAATCAGTCTCTACATCAATCATATCATCTGATAGCAACTTGCATAGCAATATCATAACAAAAACTGAGTCATTTGGGCCATTCTTCCACTCACATATGTGAGATCTAGAAGATCATATGCCCGTAGAGAGTAAAAACATCAACCATGGGATATCTTGACTATTCTTCCCAAGTATAGAAGAATAATTGTCCCTGGTTTCTGAGACTAAACCATTCACCTAAATGGGCCATTCCTCTGACATTAATCATAGTGCAACCTAGAGATAATGAGTCTTCCCTAGGGAATTCCTATCCCTGATTGTTGAACTTGGACCATTCCTCTGGCACTGATCACAGTGCAACCTAGAGAGAATGAGTCTTACCTAGGGAATGATTGTCCAGACCATTTCCTATGGAAATGGTTGTCCTACACCAACCTCCAAAACAGACCATTCTTCGAAACTACTCACAACTGTGAACCTCGAAAGAATCATTGTCCATCGAGGAAGACCATTCTACTTGACCACTACTTAGAGTGATTGCCAAGAAGAATGATTGTCCTAGACCATTCCCCCACATTGACCATAAGGGGAGTATTTGTCTATGGTACATCAACAATCTATCAGACCATTTTCATTATGAAAATGACTGTTTGATCTGGACCATTTTCCGAATTGGAAAATTCTTGTCCGTTAGAAATCTCAAACCACTTTCCGAACTAGAAAGGAACTTCCCATCCTTGACCATTTTACGAACGGGAAAATGACTTTCCATAAATCAATAACATGTCAGTGCTCCCTCCCAACCTGGTAGTAATCACTTCCTAATAAGGAAGTTGTCTTCACGAGCCCCAACTTGTCTACAAACTTTTCATCTTGGATAGAGGCTTTACCAAAATATTTGCTATCCGCTCATCTGTGGAGATGTAATGGAGAACCACTTCTCTCTTCTGGAAATTATTATGAAGAATATAATCCTTGATCTCAATGTACTTTGGCCTATCATAGAACACCAGTTTCTATGAAGGATTCACATAGATCTAATATATCAGAGTCGAATTCAACACCTGATCAGACGATTCAAAAACCAACTTTATGAAGCCACATTGCTTCTGTACAAGCATCACAAGATGCAATATACTTACACTTCTATAGTGTTTATTTCAACAAACTTTTGTTTCCTACTATCCCATGACATCGTGGGAAAGATGAACTAAAACATATCCAAGTATCACTTATTCTATCATAGGAATTTTTTTCCTCACTTCTACTATGTATGAGATACTCTGCATCAGGTTGCTTGAATCCATACAAGGTCTTAATCCATTTGTATACACATGTCTCTTTCTAGTATAAGATTCTTTCTCAATTTTCTTTATTCGGAAGAACAATCTTTTACATTCAAATTTCAATCCATGGATTCCGCAAGAGGTATATCTGGTTTACTAGAACAAGTGTCTTCATGGTCTTCTCCCTCCTTCTGGAAGAATATCTAGCTCTGAATCTCGCAAATATTCCATTCATAAGTCTTTTTCACATTTTCTTACATACACTATTCTTCATCAAAACTTCCATTTATTTTGCTTGATTGCTTCTAGTGGGTTCAAACCAAGTTGGTACTCTTATGATTCTTGGTATAATAACTAGTTGTTTTGAATTTTCTTTCTTTCTTGGAATCTCCATGTTCCTCCTTAGATTTTGGGTCCATGGAGTCTTATATAGATTCCATGCCCTTTCTTCCTGAATATTCCAACTTCTTCCTTTCATCATAGGAATATGGATGTAGATGGACAACCGAGGATACTTAATGCTTCTTTTGGAGGAAGACTTCTTCTAGAGTCAAACTGAACATGTGTTGCTTATCATGGTTGTTACTTTCAATGGGAAAATGGAAATATACTTGATAATCTTTACGGATTCTTCAATGGATCATATCATTTAGGATTAGCTCCCTCCTAATCCTCACTTAATGCATGAATGCATGCTCTTCTTTTGGAATTTTATAATCATCTCCCTCCATCTAAGAGAGTATGTTCTTCCGTCTGTATCCTTATTTCCTTCTGCAATTTCTCACATGTCTTTTACTAATTTTCTCTTAATTACCGACTTCTTTCTAATTTGATTTCTTCTGGGTCTCTTCAAGTTTGATAATTATTTCAGTTTATCTGGCAATTGTTACTTATATAATAGATTCCACATGAATTGTTACCAATGATTGTCAATGTACTTCATCTTTTTCATGTGTATTGCGTGACTTGTAGTCATCGTAATAACAATCTGTATCTTGATATTCTTCCATAGTTATTTTTTCACAGACCATCTTATGTTTTAAGAAATAGATATACATGATATTTAGAGGATCTATGTAAATATGGTATGTATAAGAACTATGAAGAATATTGTTACCTTGACTAGAAGAAGAAGTATGTTTTATCCTGCTTGGATTTTTTTGAGGGTTCCCTTTCTTTGACAACTGTTTCTTCGTTTGTTTCCTTCCTTTTCTTTAACTCGGGATAGTGGTTCTTGTAGTGACCATATTTTCAACAGTTGAAGCATTGTATCTTTGACATATCCTTTTCTTGATTTGGTTCTTCATTAAGAAAAAATTCTTTTTATTCCTGAAATTCTTGAACTTTGTTGTGAAGCCTTGATCATCATATTTATTTTGGGATTTATCTTTTGCGTTAATCCTTGATTCTTCTTGTTCACAACAAGTCCTAAGTTCTTCAAATGTGGGATATTCCTTTCTTGTGTTCATGCTTGTAGAAAATGCATCCCATGTCTTGGGAAGGCCATTGCGTACTATATTTACCAATTCCTTTTCTGAAATGATTTCTTCAATAGCTTGTAGTTGATATCTTAACTGAGAGATTCTTACAAAGTATGATGTTATGCTAGCATCATCATTCATTCTCATGTCACATAGCTCATTCTTCAGACTCATTACTTGTCCAATGTTTATGACTGAGAAGAGGTTAGTTAGGGAATCATGCATCTTATTAGATGATTCGAGATGAGAGATGTAGAGTATCGAGTGGTATTTTACAGTGTCCACTATGATACTCATAGAGTTGATGCCATTGTCCTTGAACTTCTCCATAACTGCAATGTTCTGAGGTTCCTTCTCTTTTCCTACTTCAAACTGTGGTTCCATGATATTTCCTTTCACGAGATCTAACACTTCATTCTTGGCAAGGATGAGGTCAATCCTTGTCCTCCATGCTCTAAATTTAGAAGCCCCTTATACAAAAAATTCTATCTTCATTGAGTAAGTCATTATTACTTTGACTTGGTCAACCTTTGACCTTGACCAAAACTCAAACTTGATGTCTTAGCTTGTTGAGAGTACCATGAGGTGCACTAGGATAGGGCCCACTAGGCCATCCATAAATTAGGTCAATCTCTTCACTTAAGATGCATTAACACGAGGGTTAGGGTTTCATTGCTGCAACAAAAATTTGACTGCAACTACAATTGTAACTGAGCAAATCCTCCTAATCTATCTTCCAGCGGTTAGACTGTCAAAAGATAGTTTGGTCCCATAACCTATTAGAAAAGTAAGTGTGGTCATTTCACCATAGAAAATATAGTAATATTTTCACCCAACCATAGGTCAAAGCCACCCCCGAGCACCTTAACCTTGACAGAGAGAATAATTCTGGAAGCATAGACTAGACCCAATAGCCAACCAAGGTAGCATACCTCTCTCCAGATCTAGCATACCAAGAAGAAAGTACAAACCATAAACAAGAGAAAGTCCAAGCCAAAACCAAAAAATTTCTAGTTGTAGCTACAACTCTTCTCCAAACTTGCGCACAACTGGTCTTATGTAGTTGTGAGAGAGAGTGTGTCAAATGAGCTCTAACACCCTTTTATTTATAGTCCTCCAAGTGACCTAACTAGGTCAAATTCTACTCCTGGAGTCTAATAACTTAATATTACATTTTCTCTTTAGCTGAATTGTCTTCTAGGGTTTGTATCCAACCCTTTAGGGTTTCTTTAGCTTCCCAGAATATTCTAGTCTTGTAACAACCCCAACCACCTAGGTTGGGTCATTCCACCAAAAACCTTTCATGCTCTAATACCCATTTGTAACATGCCCATTCGTCCAAGCTAGGTCATGTTACTACTGATCTAAGTGGATATTGGCGACCACCCACCTATTCCATGGGCTCGAAAAACAATTTTCCATCTTGCCATTTTTTCGGGTTCCAAACTTCCGAGGCCATTTTGAGGCCCTAAACGATGTTTTTTGGGGATTTGGGGCCCTGGTGACTATCATAAGAACTTACTTGGGCCAATTTAAAATCATTCTTCTCGATTATACCTTTCCAACGGTGTATCGAGCACTCCAAACAGAGATCGTATGCAAAAGTTACGCCCCTGGGAAGTTGACAAATCAACTACCCGCATCGGGGCCCGCAAACCTTTTGTCTTTTCATGTTCTGGGGTTAGGGTTTTGGATTTTACTTATGTTAAAAAGGCCTTTGGAGGCTCATTGTAAAAATCATCTTCTTGTGAATGCGAGTAGCCGTCACATCTCTTCTTAGAGATAAGATGTCACTCTGTATTTTTACAGTCTCTGTGCATTTCTTTCATTAATAGAAATCGTGTATTATTGTATTTCTCTGTTTCTGGCAATATTTATGTGTATTTCATTGTAGCATCTCTGCTTTCATTTCTTTCAAAAAACTAATCTGTATCAGTGGTATCAAAGCAGGCTTCTCTTGATCACTTTTCAGTGCATGTCCCCGATGTGGTCCGAGTATAGCAAGTTGGGTCTCGAGCTTGTCTCTCTTGAGGACAATCACTCTCACACACCTAAGAAACCCTCCATGGCAAAAGAAAAGAAAAACAACGGAGAAAAAAATTATATTAATTTGTTGCTTGAGCAAGCTCTCATGCAACAGAGGGACGAAATGATGGAGAATTTTTTCCACATCCTTCAATGCTTGTCGATAACAATCGATGTGTATTAATCAAGCGACCACTTTGGAGGAACCTCACCTTTCAAGGTACAGGTTAATTTTGATATTCCCATATTTGAAGTTCAGATAGATGCAGATACCCTAGACAAATGGTTAAATCTCCTAGAAGGTTATTTCTCTATTCACCATATTTATGAAATGGAAAATATTACCTTCGCACTCCTTAAGGCTCTCCCCCATGTCAAACATTAGTGGGAAACTTACTAGGAGGAAAGTTCCATAGATGATTATGAAATATTGGGTTCGATCCCACTTGGGATTTTTTTGTGGATGCGGTAAAGGAAAAATATTACCCTATAAACTATGAGGATCAGTATATGAGATGGACCACACTGTGGCAAGAGAGGGGCGAAGCAATGTTGGAGTTCACCAATACCTTCCATACCTTGCGGACCAAGCTGGGTATAAAAGACTCTGAGCGAAATTTGGTTCTAAAATAATGCGGGTCTCTACACAAATACATCCAAACTAAAATGGATTTTCTAGACATCTCATCACTCGGTACTAATTATTGATATGTTGTTAAAATCGAGCAGAAATTTAGACACCAAAACAAATAGGAGTTTTGATCTACAAATCTGCAAAAACCAAAGTATGAGAAAGACGTCCCTAACAAACAGCTTCTTGAAAACTAGTCTAAGCCATAGGAAAAGAAGGGTCACGAGAAGATGAAAAAGGACACTGGAAAATGGTGTGATTTCCACAAAACCACCTGGAACGACACCGATCAATTTCGCTCAAAAAAGTCATTGGTGGTCGAGATAAAAGACAAGGAGTCGAACCCTGATTCTGAATATGATTATGAAAATGTTGGTAAAAGACAAATCATCGATGTAGACCCCACTGCTATTGTCATGACTACAACAATTCAACCAGAAGAACCAACAGATCCTGAAGAGGGGGAGCACCTTTTTCATTCACATATTTGGGTGAAGGGGACCCTGCTGCATTTTATTGTTGATAGAAGAAGCTAGAAGAACCTCATCTCAGTAGAGGCTGTCAAACAGTTGGGATTGTCAACAACACCACACCCGCAACCATACAACATCGGGTGGCTTATCCAGGGACGAGATCTTCATGTTAGCCAATAGTGTCGATTGTCATACAACATCCAACCCTTCAAGGATGAGGTATTATGTGATGTTTCCCCACTGTATGTATGTGATGTTCTCTTGGGCCAGCCATATATGTGGAAACGCCATGATTTTTATGAGTCTCGACACCATAGTGTCATTGTTACTTTGGGGGGTCATCTCTACAGAATACCAGAGGTAGTTCCAACTACTATCCCACCTAAACAATGTTGCAAGGTAGTATCTCATACTACAAAATTCAGCTTCTTCACAATCTGTTTGAAAGGTGAACAGAAGGATACTACAACCACTATAGCCTCGGACCAAGCACCTTCTATCCAACAAAAGTAGGTCGACAAGATTGCAGGAAAGAACAAAAATTCCTTCTACACACAGTCATATCAAGTATCTTGTCTTGTTGAATAGATTCAACCCCACCAACAACAAGTTCATGACAACCTTCCACAAACCGAGTAGTGCGACGTCTCCAACAAGGCAAGAAACTCACCAAGATTTAGATTCATCAAACGCTTCCCTCTCTCCCTCAGGAACTCAACGCAATGGAGACCATTTCTTCCTAAGGAGGGAGGATTGATCCAGGTGGATATCGGTGGCCACCCACCTATTCCACGAGATCGAAAAACAATTTTCCATCTTAGCAGTTTTTCGGGTTCCAAACTTCTAGGGCCGTTTTGAGGCCCTATACGACGTTTTTTGGGGATTTGGGGCCCAAGTGACTGGTTAAATCACTAACCTGGGCCAGTCGAAAATCGTTTTTCTTGGTTAGACCTTTCCAACAGTGTATCAAGCGCCCCAAATGGAGATCGTATGGAAAATTTACACCCCCGGGAAGTTGATGTATCAACAACCCCCATTGAGGCCCGCAAACCTTTTGTCTTTTCATCTTCTAGGGTTAGGGTTTTGGATTTTAATTATGTTAAAATGGCCTTTGGAGCCTCATTGTAATGATCATCTTATTTCAAATGTGAGTAACCATCACATCTCTTCTCACATATAAGATGCCACCATTGTAGCTAGTCTTTCACTCTATATTTTTACAGTCTCTATACATTTCTTTCATTAATAGAAATTGTTTATTAGTATATTTCTGTGTTTCTGGAAACATTTATGTGTATTTCAATGTAGTATCTCTTCCTTCATTTCATTCTCAAAAATAATTTGGATCAACTACAATTCTTCTTTGTTCTATAACATACCCATCCATAGATCGGTCGGGCAATGGCACACATAAACTCTTGCAGAACTTCATACATTGTAACATACCCATCCAGACAATCCGGTCATACCAATTCCATAAAAAGAAAAAATACCATCTGTATATATATAAAAATAAAATAGGAAACATATTCTGCTAATACACAGATTAATTCAGAAATAACAGTAAGCCTACACATAAAATATATACAGGCAATACTTATAAATATTAGACATGTATAGATACACAACATGTAAATGAACATAGAAATGGTACTTATATTTTTGTACATGGCCACCAACTGCGTGTAGAACTTCCACAAACCTCCCAACCATAGACCATGTTGGTCATCACTTTCAGTAGTGGGTCACCCCCGAGCTGGGACTAAAATCCACCCAGGTAAAGGGATTCCTAGGCTAGGATGAGACAATGGGATGCTACCTAGTAAATCAAGAAGGATTCCCTCCCATGAGCCAATTTATACACACAACCACAACCTCTCATTCCCCACATGCATGTCCCACCCCAAGAAGTGTGACCTTCTCTACTCAACAGCCCTTTGGCTACCCCACTTCCTTTCTAGGGCTTCAATAACATGCTAGACAAGAATTCTTAGAGAACTATAGTTGTTGTTGGGCTCCCTTAAGGAGAAATTGCTTCCCCAACGACCTCTCTCACCTGGAGAGAGTTTCTCATAGGCTTGATAACCTACTTATTATTTTCTAGCAAAATATCTCACTTGGAGAGAGTTTCTCACATGCTTGACAACCTGCCTCTTCATTCCATGGTCCTGACAACCCGCCTCTTCCCTCCTGCTCCCATATAACCAATAGTAGGCTTAGGTGAAAACAACTTCAACATTTTGCTAATGCACAGGAAAAAGTGGAAACCATGACCTTCGGGTTTGGAAATAGGTGTTTCTCATAACAGGAAAGTACAACACAATATTAGGTAGGCACAGGTGCATTGTGCCACCAAGGAGGGTGGTAGGTTTCAGTTGATGATAAGAAAACATGGGATATAGCTCGAGGAACTGTAAAGGTTTCTGAGGTTTGTGCATGATCAAAGGTCAACAATGGATTTAATGGCTCCCTACGTGCATGCATGAGTGTGTTCCTGGGGAGCTGGATAGAATGGAAGTGAACCCCCAAGAATGGCAAGTTTTCCAAATATAACTGCATGTCCCAAATCAGACACATGTCCTTATCAAGCTGCATGAGCTCCACTTAACATTCGTTCCCTTCCCATGGGAACTTAGGATAACATAGGTTATGTCCAACCTTGTTTTTTAGGAAATAATAGTATAATATTATTCCCATAGAGATAATCCCTCAAGCTTAGCCATTTTCCTAGCCTCTAAGCCCCATTTCTTTCCCTACCTAGTGGAGCTTAGTGCCCCATTCTCTTTTATCATGTTTGGTCTACATGCAACAATGTATTTCTATTATTGATATGAGTATTTACATATACAAAAATATGCTCATTGGCCTTTAACATCTAGGCTCTCTGGCCCAATCATCACATAAGCCTCCCAACCTATAAACACTTGGCTCACTAGCCTACAAAACATATTTACATTCACATTTACAATTGGGGCTCGATCTTGGGGTGTTATAAGTCTCTTCAAAGGTTACACATGGAGGTTAATACCTTCCGTAGCTACCATAATATCAACATCAACTAGGATCAATTCTAGGTTACTCTGTTAGGAGGGTTCCTTCCAAGCTATTTATCTGAGGATGGATTGAGGAGGTGTTAGAGCCACAAGTTTGGAACTTGGCATTGCAATTGTACCTATAGTTTGACCAATGAAATGGTTCCTTTTTTATTTAATCTAATGATTTGTCCCATGAGTGTGTCAACTCATGTACCTGGTTCTATAATACTTGTTGTTGTTTATGCTTGATCTCATGCCTGTTGGCTAATAAAGCAACTCAGTTGTCTTTCTTAGTATAGCTTGAATTTCCCAAGCTCCCTATGCAATTTTTTCTAGTGATAGAGCCCATCTCTACCCCTTTAGAGAGTTTCATATGTCATGCACCTAAACCTTAAAGACCAGGCATCAAGTTTGTGTTAAGGTTAAACTTTCTAAGGACCTTAAGCAATTCATGCTTATGTGGGTAAGGGATAGGATTTTGTAATAGTTGGTTTGGTGTATCACTATTCCTAATACTTATTCCTGGTGCCAAATACGAGTTCATTATATATGTGGTTTACCACTCATGGTCTCAAGTTGACCCTTTAACAATCCAACGCATATATATCCCTTATCTCTTAATCATTTTAAGACAATCATCCAAAATGGATTATTATATAATTTTTCTTTTGTTTCAATGGCACTTTTTGAGTGGAAAATTTGAGCCATGTATTTGTAAGGCCCATTTTAGTCGTAGATCCTACTATGTTGATTTGGAGTCCAAAAACTTATGGAACCCCTTTCAAGAATCAAATCATCATTATTTGTGAAAAAATTCCCATCCCTCCCAATCTATTCTAATCGCTAAGATTGTTACAATGGTACTACAAAGACTACCTCAACCAAAGTCTATATGAAGAACGTAATTTTCTTACAATTTGACCTATGTTTTGACCACCATATTACCAAGTGGGTGCCAAGTCAATTTTCATTACACACACATTTGGAGATAGTCACCTATGGACTTGCAAGAATATTCTAGAGAGTCCAAAACTCTAACCCTAATCATGAGTTGAGGCATGAAAAAACCCTAACCATAGATGGTAGATGGCTATGAGGACATTGCTATGGGGAAATCCCCCTATAATGGGTCTAGGTACAGGAAGAGCGTCGACTTCCATTAAAATATTGTTCTACCCTTAAGCTACCCCAAAAATATCTAAACAAAATGACAAGAGAAATGAAATTACAAGAGAGAGGAAAGAAGGTCAATGGGTGCACCTTTAGTCCTTTTGGCCGGTGTAGACCTCTTTCTCCTTTGCAACTTCCTAGATTGATGATCTGCAAAAAGATTAGGAAAAAAATGATACAACACATACAATCTCTACCTATCACTTTCAATGTTCAGATATAGACATAGATGCATAAATCAATAAAAGCATAAAGACATAATGTTTTGGGACAATATTGAACTATTTTATTAAGCTTCAAGGAAAAAATGATTACAACCTTTGTCGACAATTGCTCCACGAACCAGGCCTGGGATCCTCTATCATGGATCCAAGTGCATCAATCCCACACTTTATTCTCACAACCAACTGATCAATTGGGAAAGGGGATAGGTTTGTATAAGGAGAAAGGGATGGAGGGGAATGCTGAGGCCAAATCTCAGAATAGGATGAAAAATTTGGGATAAGAAGGGGAAGGGATTTTGGCAAAGTTTTCTTCTTCTCTTGATTGTCTCCCCAAATGACACCCCAATACCTCGTTTTATATGAGAAAAAGATGGTTATTCAGTTTGGGGATGGGATACAAGGGGTAAAATGGTTAGGAAACCCCCAATAGCCCGTAAACTCTACCAAATTCCTTGCAATTTTATATTTTTTGCAATTTTTGGAGGTAAATGGGGGATAAATAGTATGCAACATGCGTATGTACATGAGATAACTAGTGTGAAACACGCATGTGTACGCGGGCTATCAGTTTAGCATGGCACTTACATGTTCCAAAAAATGGCTTTTTAAGAAGAAGCCTCAGCAGTATTTTGGCAAATTATGTAAGTGGAAAGGAAAATGTCTGGTATGCATAGGTAAGGCATTTGTGGACTATAACAGACATGTTAAATACTAAGCTACAAGAAAATGAAGGGATTCCATTCATATTGTATTGATTTATTTTTCCATAGATGAACATAGTAAAGGAGTGGGATATTATGAAAAAAACAAAGAAAGTAGAGGACCATGTATCAATTATTCAAGATAAAGTGTCTATTACAACTCCATAGTGAGTCCATTTTTCTTTGTATTTGCAGTTCATATCTAAGAAGGAAAAAAAAGGCATAGTCCTTATCTTGTGGTTGGGTTTTACCATATTGGATTTCCCAAAGTACATCTTGTGTTTATTATGTGGATTGTGTGGTGATTTGATTATTGTAGCTTCTTTTTTATATTCTCATTTTATTTTAGTATTTTGAGTGTTATGTTTATGTTTTATTCATAAGTAAACATAACACAATAAATAATAACATCACATTAATTTTGCAGTTACTTGTAAAAATTTTTGTTACAAATTGTCTAATGGAATATCCATAGTAGTTTATAGCTAAAGAAACAAATATGGGTGAAACTAGTTGGATTGAGGTGTTAAGGAAGAACAACATTGTTGGGGAGGATAAAACACAAGCCCCAAAAGTCCTAACCTAAAATCTCTTATTTTTGATAGACTTAGTAGGCCGTAGGTTACATTAGCTAGAAATTATGCTATTCACTAAAACCAACAAGGGAGGGGTGCTCATAAATTTCACTGTCCTCCAATGATACTCAAGGAAAGGATGCAAGGAGGCAATGATTGATGATGATGGTGAAATGAAATATAAAAATACAAATAACTCTTGGGGGATTGATGATGACGGCCAAATGAAATGGAAAAGATAAATAACCCTTGGGGGTTGATTTCTATGACCATGAACTACTACTAATAACCTCTTTGGTTTTGTCTAGGACGTCCAGTATTTTCATATGAAGATGCATGATGTTATTGATTTGGAGTGAAAGAGAACTCTTTTATCACACAGATTGTAGTTTGGGAAAATTCCAACCCAAACCACAAAGGTGTGACAACTACAAGAGTATCTACCCATTATCATCTTAAATAAACATTCCCCTCAATTAAGTGATGATAGAATCACCATAAGGGGGGAAATCCCAGGTGACCTTAGAGGGAATTGTTATGGAAAGTGAGAAGAGATGGAGAATACCCCCAAAGGTTGAGATCAAGAGTGAAATGAGGCTTAATAATGGGTCTCATGAGATGAAAAGTGGTTTCCAAAGTAGTATACCTACAAAAAAATGTCAAACCTTCCCAAAACAAGACAATTTATGAAGATACAAGCCTCAAAATTTCAACAAGTAAGCTTGTTGTACCAATTTACAGTAGTATGGAAATATATATATCAGTAGTAAAAGAGTATAATAGCTACAAATTATGCCATCGGAATCTAGTACAAGATGTTGGAAACAAATCTAGCAACAAGTAGATAAGATTCCAATGATTAGAGAAAGACTTTGATAGAAATTAGAGGATTGTTAAGTAGTGTTATAAGACATATTTGTAACAGCCTTATGGATGTAGAAAAATATTTCTACAATAACAAATTCTAGCCACCAAAATCAGCAAGTAAACCACCCAAAAGATATCTTATAACCAATAGAAAAATTACCAAGGCTTACAAGTGAGTTTTAGTGGTAGAATAGTGAGTAAAGAATCAAAAGAAGATGAGTTTGCTGCAGCCCTATTGTCTGTAGCATAAATTCTATAACAACAATGAGATCACTTGGCTAATCAAGATGCCCTTAGGGAACAATGTACCTTAAATCATGTAAAATCAAATTCCAAACTTAGACCATTTGATCTCCTTGATATCATGTTTAACGATGCATAATATTCAATCTCCAATGCAAGTAGATTAGTGCCTTATATATTGGGTTATGAAGTCTCTTGTTTATGATATAGGGTTTATTACTTCTCTAGGGGTGTAAGCTTTTTACTCCCTAAAGCAAACAAACCTCAACACGGAAAATCTACAATGGTGTAAGTAATTTTACTCCTTGTAGAAACCTTTGCAAAATAGCCTTTTTAATGCAACAAAGATAGATCTTGATGGAGGGTGTATTACCTTATAGTCCTATAAGGGTTTAAAAACATTAACCTTACAACCAAGAACAAATAACAAAATTGCAAAAATTCCTTACCTAGTTCAAGAGATAACAAGAAAAACCCTTACTTATCAAGAATATTCCACCAAATTGCCAAGAAATAGCATCCAAGAGATAGCGCCTATTCTTTTTCCTCCAAGAGACATGTATTCCATCCAAAATGTACCAAAGAAGAGAGATATAGAATTGCCCAAGTAGGGAAAAAATTTCAGCCAAGAGAGTATGTAATTCTTAAGAACATGATGATAAAATGAAAGTGAGGTGACCTTTATTTATATAAGGTCACCTAAAACTAATTTGTCCACTTTTAAAAATTAAACAACAAATCAAAAGAGGTTTTCTTCTCTATTTTTTCTTTACAACTTAAAAATATAAAATTACATAAAATAAATGCCTTAGAAGGGTGATGCCATGCCTTAAAGGGTGATGCTAGGCCTCAAAAGTCAAATGTTGAACCTCTAGATGCAAGTCGTTTGGTTTCCAAAGGCCATGTGTCCATCTCTCATGCTTTGAAGTGTCATGTAATGCATATTTATTCTTAAAACCACATCATATCTCTTATAAAACCATTAATCCCATTAAACCCTAGCCTCTCTCATGACATCAAGGCTCAGAAGATGACGTCCTGGACCTCTAAAAGCCAACGTCCAAGTGGCAGGGGATATCATGTCATCACCTAGTGGTTTCCAAATGCCTCCAAAGGAAACATCCAACATCTCAATTGTACAATGACTATGTGTTCCTATGCCCATACCGTGGTGTATGGCATCCATTCTTTGGGTTATCAACCTCCTATGAAGGTACAAGTGAGATTGTGCCTCCATGGAAAAGATTTCACCTGGAAAGGTCCTACAAAGACAAACAAGTACGCCCTCCAAGGGTCCAAAATTCACATGTATCATGCCAATTAAGACATATTTAATAAAATAACCACCCAAATGTGTGCATCGAATCACCCCTTTTCAATTTAAACAAATTCTCAAAGACATTACACAACTTACCAAATTTAAGTATGGGATGGTTGTCATGGTGCCCTATTGGGTAGACCAATCCCCAAGTCAAGGAGTGTTTCCCAAGAATATACTCTCTAATCCATGTCAAAGAGTATGAGGTGGATGGGGGTATGAATTTTTGGCATGGGGTTTCTTAACATACAAGGGCTCATGTTGTCTCATTTATGGGTTCCTTTGTAGAGGGTGTGCTACATCCTCATTTTCAATGCAACCTTTTTCCATACCCTTTATTTTCCATTAATTGATTATGGTACGAAAATTGAGTACTATAAGCAATGGAAAGTAAAGAATATTTCAATTTGACCTAAATATAGGAACACGTTGAGTGTCATGTGCAAGGAAAGTAAAAGACACCACAAATTCATTCCCTCAAAAAGTAGGAAATTTATTAATTATGTCTTTCATTTTACATGTCCTTGAATTTTTGTGGAGAACCATTTCATTTATCTCAGGACCTTAGGATGAGAATATACATGATAATTTATGGCTCTTACCTTTTTATAGCTAAAACCCTCTAGGCCTTTATACCCTTCTTCCCATGAAATGAGGTACAACACCTTCTTGGGTGAATAAGCCTGAAAAACCCAAAATATGAGGAAACAAAGGGGAACAAGCATGGAAAGTGGTAAGTATAGATGGGAATATGATGACCCTTTAAGGAGACCCCCTAGTAACAACCCTTTTCCCAAGGGTGAGCCACTTACTTGGAAAACATGTCAACCACCAAGGTGAAATGAGGAAAAACGAATAATTTCCAAGAAAACGTTTTCAAAATCAAGAAAAGACCCTTTGAAATATGTTCAAAATTCTTCATTTATTAAAATGGCATTTACCAGGAGACTGGACTTGTTACCTAACAAGGTAATACCCACTGTCCTTTGTGGGCCAAGCGGGTGTGGTGGGCATTGTTGTTGTCGATCAATGGTGATGTGTGGTAATAAGAGGGACTATGTCTTCTCATCCAGCTCTCCACATTGTTGAGGAAAAGATATGAAATGATCTTAATCAATAATTTTCAGATATTTCTTGGCTAAAGAAAGATAAACGGGAATACCACCCTATGATTATAGCCATCAAAATTTGTATCCTAATTCAAAAGTATTGATTACAAGTGCTTAGGCTGGTTTTTATAAATGAAATTTCGATGAAAAATTCATTTTTTATGTAATTTTCTTAATATAACATATGATGAAATAAATATAGAGACATAATTAAAGACACCAAGTCAATAATCAAAATAGATGAGACACAAAGAAATCATTTATTTCATTGTAATTCGTCAAAATAATTGTTCTCTTTACAAACTTTCCCGAGGAAGTTTTGGACCAAAGTCAAACTTAGATGTCCTCGATGAATCATACAAAAGGAATTCTGACAGATAGTTAAAAAATGAACTCTAAAATCTGGATCAACTTGCCACAGATTGTTTCCCACTCGATTATGTACAATAGCCTTTGTCATTAATGAAATTTAATTCACAAACAGACAAATCGACATAGACTATCAAAGATAGATCAACACCTTTGAAAACAAGTGTCTAAATGATGTAATTCATCCCTAAATATTGTTGTCTACAATAGGACCCTGCTATCATAAAATAGAATGAAACTTCCAATGAATTAAAGAATGAATGAAAACTGAATTATCTCAACAAAAAAATCAAAGAGCAGACCTTAGTATGCTTCTCCTTCTATTATTCTCTTGTTCCTATTTTTCATTTTCCCTTTGAGAAATTAGAATTAGTTGAAGTAGTTGAACTACTTCTTTAGTTAAGTTAACTAAAACTCAACAAACTTTTTAGAAAAGGGGGAAAAGTAATAAAATCATAATAAGGGCTTTTAATAAATAATAACTAGTAGGTGGGACCCCTTGTGACTCCCTTTAGTTCTTTAACAATCATAACACAACTAGTTAATCAAAGAAAACATCCCTCCTTGTGACTCCCATTATCACTTTCATATTTTGACCATTTTTATCAATGATAATTAAAATTATTTCCAAAAAAATATAGTACCATATATCCAAAAATAGTGTGCTATCTAAAATATCAGAAGTCAATTGTTCTAAAAAATCAATAAAAATAAAAACATTTAAAATCCATATTTGCTACTCTGGGAGACAATCTTTCCCTTGTTGTTGCTGTCACCTTTTGATCTCTCATAATTTGCCTTAGGCTGTGTGGATCCTTTAGGCCTAATCTCATTGATCGCATGAGAGAAATCATCTCTCAAATGCAGGCAAGAGGACACGGATTTGGCAGAGTCATTTGAGGGCGAGGAAGGGGAAGCAGTGGCTTTTCCTTTGTCAGGAGCATGGTGGGCCTTAGTTTTTAACCTTTTTCTTGCATGGGAATATTGTACTAGTGAGTGGACAGGGGAATATTGGACAATTTGATTAATAGGTAGAGGAGCAGGTAGAGACATGTTAGGCCATCCATGATGTTGGGAGACTGTCAAGTGGACAATCTCTTGCCATTCATTGTCTTTAGGGACTTCAGGTTGCAGTGAGACATGAGGCGGCACTAGGATACCAGGGACCTATGGGGCTTGGAAGGGATGCCTTTCAGGCCTAGGTTGGACCACTCTTTGCCCAATCCAATTGAAAAATCCAGCTTGAAATAGTTTTCCTATCTCTTGCGAGTCTACATCAAAGTGTATAGAGAATATTGGCCTTCTAGGGCCCCTATTCCAATTTCCTCTTCCTCGATTACCCCGACCATGGCTACCTATGCTAAAAAATATCATTCATGCATGCATTATTGATTAGCAAATAGTTTCTTTAACAACCATACATGAAAACTCTTTTAAATATGAAATACCAATTTGGCTCAGCAATACATCAAACTCATGCAATCCAATCCATACAAATCATTTAATAGTTGTCAATGAGCAGGGGGTGAACAAGGGTTCTGGGATATGCGAGGGGTTGTATTGAGAGAAAAATGTTAAAATGAGGGGGAAAAGATCATGATTACTGCTCACAGACATCAAACAATCAACTGTATTGTAAACCAAAAAAATATATCACTATAATTCATCCCCGTGTGATCTCTTTAACTGTCATAATACATAGTTTATCTTAACTATAATTAAATTTTAAGAACAGGGAGTGGATAGTGAATATGGGAAGGCGAGGGAAAATTTAATGTGAAAAATTAGAAATAATGGTAAGGAAAAGAATGAATATTGTTCGAAAAATCAATTAAGTAATCCATAAAACAATTTTGTATTCAATACAAAGATTCCAACACCAATTAAACAAATACTATGACCAATTAAACAATTACTGTGTGTTAAAACTTGTTCACTATCCCACATACAATTTCTTTAAAAAATTTCAATTAACACAGTGTATAATCATACTCAGAACCATCATGACTTTCACCCATCTTGTTAAAATAATTATGTTTCTTTTCATTTTCTTCCCTTTTATATTTAAAACAAAATCCAAAGGAACACATAGTCATATTGCTTCAACCCTATTTAGCATATAAAAATATCAACCACTACTCATAATCGTAATTTCTCAAATCAAGCATAGACACAGGTATTTTCCTGAGTTGAACAGACTCTTTCAAATCATGCTTGATTCCATTCTTTTGACAATATTAACAATTAAATTTTCAATGAAACCATACTACAAAAATCGTGCTTCATTTTTTATGGTGCAATTAAAAAAAATCGATGCACAATGTCTCCATAAACCATACACAATAAACAACCAAGTCACAGTCATCAACTCTCCAACTTGCAATAATCCTGATTGGGACAAATTAAGCACACAACAACCACCAACTTCAATTTATACCACATTGTAGGAATACACAGACCAATGTGATGCTAGAGCATCATCAGCAAGTACACGTGGCAGGACAACTCAGCACCTGAGGAACAATTCAGAACCTCGAACGCGAGCCAGTACTGTAGATCTTTGGTAGCTGATAGAAACAAAAAAAGGAAAGATCACACGCGTAGACAAAAATGAGCACGCGTGACCTGGGAATTTAACCCTAGTCTCGATGTAACCACAATTAGGTAGTAGTTAGTTTGTTTCTTTTGTATAAAGAGAGGTTTTGTACACCCTAAAGAGGGTTACAAGAATTATGAGCAAGTAGGAGTTTGTGAACAATAGTTGTTTCTTTGGTTTTCGCTGTAACCATCTTCTTCATTTTGAATGAAGATAACAGAGGAACATTGATCCAATGTATGGTGTGAATATTGTTTACAATTTCCCTGTTGTTTTCGTTAATCTTTTCAAGAATGAATTAATCTTTCTATGAGTGTATATAGATTTGAAATGATTTCATAAAATTAAAATTCACTTTTCTTCGTGAGTTGGTGCAAGGTGTGCACATAGTACGCAAGGAGTGCATTGACAGGGTCTGTTTTGACTCGTAAAGCTCAGGAGAAATAGTGTAATATTTCCTTTGCAAGGAGTGCAAGGTGACTACTGCAAGGAGTGCACAGTCATCTGCAAGAATCCAGATCTTGTGTAAGAATCAGCTACAAGGAGTGCACAGATCCATAATTCATTCTACAAGGAGTGCATCAACAGAGTCTGTCTTGATTTGTAATTTTAGGAGGAATAGTGTAAGGTTTCTCTGCAAGAAGTGTAAAGAGACTGCCATAAGGTGTGCAGAGTCATCACAAGAACTCAAATATTGGGTAAATATATGTTGCAAAGAGTGCACAGGTATGGAATTTGATGAAGAGTCAAAGTGACTCTGTAAAGAAGTCGAAGGACAAGAATAGAGGAACGCCAGGAAGGCAGGAAAGAGTTCTTTTCAAGAATCTTTGGATCTGAGTTTGATAAATTTCCTGGAAGAGAAAGAAGTGCTTGGGAGATCAAAATATTTGAGGAGATCAAGCTCAGGAGGGGTAGCACCTTCCAAGAAGTGTGAACAAGATACAAGAAACAGACTCACAGGAAGGATAATGTTCAAAGCCTTCAAATCTTTCAAAAATATTCTAAGTTAGAAGAAAGCATAATATCAAGGGAAAATATCTGGACTATTCGATCAATGTCCAAAGAACGAGGAGTGAACGCAAAAGAAAATATCTCAACCGTCCGATATAAGAGAAAAGAAAAGGTCTCAATTGTTCGATCTGAGAGCCAGAGAAAGGATCTTAGCCATCCAATCTCTGCACAAAAGGGTCGTAGCCATCTAATCAAGGTAAAGTACACTAACCTTAAAGATTTGGAAGTGTACATGAGAATCGAACTCACGAAACTCACGAAATGATCACATCCATTGATCATACTGAAATCATCGAGGCCACCCGTTGTCAAGGAGGACACGTGGCAAGAGATCAGGATTTCGTTGACTCGTGACTTAAAGAAGTCAAAGGCAGAGCTATAACGACTCACGAAACACGAAATCACGATTTGATTACAATCCTTGATTGAAGCAGAGAGTTGAGCAACTCGGGAAATTAGAGGTAAGAGTCATAAGAACTCGTGAAATGCGAAATCATGAAATGATCACAACCGTTGATCAAAGGAGGGAGTTGAACCATAGATCTGGCCTTGTCGAGATTTCGTGATTCGGGAAATCAGAGGCAAGAGTTCTAAGAACTTGCGATACATGAAATTGTGATTTAATCTAAGTCGTCAGATCGAGGAGAGATTTGGACCGTTGATTGTCCAGGGAGATGATTCTCAAAGTGCGAACTCACGAAACATGAAATTGTGATGCACCTTTTGAGTAGGCGACTGGTCACAACCTTGGTCACGTAGAGGAAGGGGAGTAACTAGGAGAGCTAGAGCCTAATTTCACTGAATCTTAAAGGCATTAAGGAGAAAGCCACAGGTTCCATATAACCTGCGCTTTAAGGGAAAGAAGGCACTATTAAGTGGAATTGAGGTTCTTGAGGGGTCAAAGAGTTAGTGAGACTCGGTTTCTTGATCGATCCTAGACTGGGAGGTCACGCAACCCTTAAGATAGAAGGGGGGTCTGCATCAAGTGGTATCAAAGCTAAAAAAAAATTTGTAGACAACAAACAAAGGAGAGACGGTGACAAGAGATACTCTAATACCATCAAGTGGTATTAGAGCTCATATTTTTAATTTCTTTAGTAGAGGGTAGATAAAGAGAATACTTTGATACCATCGAGATGTATCATAGCTGAAATTTGCATATGTAGATTTCAGGAGAAAGAGAAAGAGGAAAAGAGATAAAGGAGATAGTCTCATACCATCAAGAGGTATCAAAGTGGATTTCGTCTGCAGATTTTAGGTGAAGGAGATAGAAAAGATAGTCTGACTACGATGAGTAGTATTAAGAACTGGATTATGTCTGCAGATTGTAGGCAAAGGTGGAAAGGCAAATAGTGATAATCTGATGAAATCAAATGGTATAATAAGTTGAAGTTTACTTGTGGAAAGCAGGTGAAGGAAGACAGAGTACTGATAATCTGTAAAGATGGTTGCATGGTGTGCAAAAAATGGTATATAGCCAGGAGGGTTGAAGACATAAAATATGGTTACTGAAGGCCATGAGCGTGGTCAAAGAGGAGACCACCAGAAGAAAAGTAAAGAAGAAATTGATGAGGAACTCATTGAGATAAGAGAGAGAATGGAACAACTGACATTGAATATATAGCAGGAGACACAGACATGTTGGACATACGAATGTCCTTTGAAGAGGAAAAAAAATGGCCTATCTGAAGGTTGTTGGACAAAAAACAACAACAAGAGTTGAGGAAGTGGTTGAGGTATGATGAAAACCTCAGTGACACAGAGGAAGAGATGGTTTTCATTTGTGAGCTAGAAGTTGGAGAAACCCTCAGTGATGAGGAAGGGATATCAGTTACAGGTCTCATAAACTGCCAGGAGGGCAGAAGTAAACTTTCAAGTTGCCAGGTGGACAATGGAAGGAGATCAGTGGATGATATCATAGACTAAAAGAAGGGTATTGTTGGAAGTTCAAGTTGTCAGGTGGGAAATGAAGGGGGATCATTGGATCTTATAGACTACCAGGTGGGCAGAAGAGAAATCCCAGAGTGCCAGGTGGGCAAGAGAGAAGAGATGAACTCAACTGAGAGTTCATATTATCAAGGAGTGTTGATAGATCAATATTCATGTGGGTTTGTAGACCATGTGAATGAAGATGATGATAAGTTAAATACTCCCATCGCAGTGGAGGAGGATCAAAGGTGTGTTCTGATAGTTGGTGGAATTCAAATATTCTTTCCAAATAGTCCAGCAAAGACTAATACAAGAGTTTCACGTGAGGAGGTAGTGCAACAAGAATCCGAGAAGGATGCCATCGGGAAAAATGCTTTTAAAGCTAATTGTGTCTGTGATGCAGGTGCAGCAGAAGAAAGACAACCAACAAGGACTGTCAAAGATGAGGAGAAGGAGAAGATATTGATGTCTTCCCCAACATAAAAAGAGGAGAATTTAGATTAATTTCTCACTCAATGGGAGCGAGAGATGAAGATGTTGGGGGATTGGTTGAACGATCCAAACCCAGGGGATGGATTCTAGGAGACAGTCATGCAGATTTCAGGAGGAGAACATTCAACAAAATTTATCAAAAGTTTCAGCCAGGAAGTTGAAAGGAAGATAACTGCAACATTGGAGCATGCAATAGAAGAAGAGGTGGGCAACATAGATTTTGTTGAGTTGTATGAGGAATTGGAATCCCTGGAGAGGAGGATAGATATGCAGAGTAGGCATATCAAACAAATGAAATTGGATATATGTAGAGGAGTATACCAGCCTGGGGAGAAGATGGAAGAAGTTGGAGTTGAACCAACACAAGAGGAGATGACAGAAGCCAATCTGTCAGAGGAAGAAGATGAGAAAAAGCTCAGTGATGAGACTATAGAAATGGAGTCTACAGTAGGATGGAAAGCTAAGGCCAAAGGATATGAAGGCATCAAGGGATATCAAGTTGATCTAACCATTGACAAGGAAGAAGTGCAGCAGAGCAGTTTGCAAAACAAGGACCAACCATTTTAACAACTGGACGAGATGATTGAAGAAATCATAAGTCTAATGTTGGGGTTAGCAAAAGAACCTATCAGTAGGAGGAGGTTGAATAGAGGAGGACCTGCCATAGTAGCAGAGAAGAAACAACAACAACAACAAAAGAAGCAGCAAGGAAAATGAATAGATGAACAACTCCAAGAGAAAGTATGGGACCCTAGAGGATCTCAACAACATAACAGAGGGAGCCATGAGCAAGATCTCATGATTTTCCCAGCCATAGGGTATATGATTTAAGATGGATTGTTGTTCAATGGCAATCAATTGTTGAAGGGATACATTTTGTGTTGGGACTACCAAGAATACAAAGAGGATGTGATCCCATCGTTGTGGTGGTGAATAGAATTTCAAAGATGGCACACTTTATCCCATGCCAGAAGACCAGTGATGCAACACATGTTGCAAATTTGTTCTTCGAGGAAGTTGTGATACTTCATGGCCTACCCAGAAGCATTGTCTTGGACAGAGACAAAAAAATTATTGGTTATTTTTGGAGAACACGGTGGAAGAAGTTGGGGACATATTTGTACTTCATGTCAACTTATCACCCTCAGACAAATGGACAGACTGAGGTGGTAAGAAGAAGTTTGGGAAACTTATTGAGGAATTTTGATGAAAAATCCTATGAGATCAAGTTTCCATATGATGTGGGCATATCGCACATATTCAACATTTTAGACCTATATCCTTATAGGAGGGATGACACAGAGGGATCAACAGATCAAGAGAAGATTCAACAGGAGAGACAAATGCTTGTAGCCGAAAAACCACAGATGCAAAAGATCGTTGATCAAAGGATTGGTAAGAAGACCCAAAGGAAGACCTATCTTGAGTATCTAGTCAAGTGTAAGGGACACCCAATAGAATATGCCAGTTGGGAGAGTGAAGCTAATATCCATAAGCAAGGAAAGTCAGTGCAGGATCTCATGAACTGGAGTCCATGACATTTTTCCCAAGGGAGTATGATGTAGGAGTATCATCAGCAAGTACATGTGGCAGGACAAATCAGTGTTTGAGGACCAATTCAGAACCTCGAATGTGAGACGGTACTGCAAATCTTTGGCAGTTGATAGAAACAGAAAAATGAAAGATCACACATGTAGACAAAAATGAGCATGCATGACCCGAGACTTTAACCCTAGTCTCAATGTAATCACAATTAGGTAGCAGTTAGTTTGTACTTTTGTATAAAGAGAGGTTTTGTACGCCCTAAAGAGGGTTATGATAATTATGAGAAAGTAGGAGTTTGTGACCAATAGTTGTTTCTTTGGTTTTTGATGTAACCATTTTCTTAATTTTGAATGAAGATAATAAAGGAAAATTGATCCAATGTATGGTGTGAATATTGTTTACAATTTCCCTGTTCTTGTTGTTAATCTTTTCAAGAATGAATGAATCTTTCTATGAGTGTATGTAGCTTTTAAATCCTTGCATAAAATTAAAAATCGCTTTTATTCGTGAGCCGGTGCAAGGAGTGCGTTGATAGGGTCTGTTTCGACTCGTAAAGATCAGGAGAAATAGTGTAATATTTCCTTTGCAAGGAGTGAAAGGTGACTGCTGAAAGGAGTGCACAGTCGTCCACAAGAATCCATATCTTATGTAAGAATCTACTACAAGGAGTGCACAGATCCATAATTCATTTCATAGGGAGTGCGTCGACAAAGTCTGTCTCGATGTGTAAGCTCATAAGGAACAATGTAAGGTTTCTCTTCAGGAAGTGTAAAGCGACTACCACAAGGTGTGCACAGTTGTCACAATAAATAAAATCTTGGGTAAATATATATTGCAAAGAGTGCACATGTCTACAATTCCACGAATATTCGAAGAGACTCCATAAAGAAGTCAAAGGACGAGAATAAAGGAATGCTAGGAAGGTGGGAAAGAATTATTTTCAAGAATCTTTGGATCTGAGTTTGACGAATTTCTCAGAAGAGGAAGAAGTGCTTGGGCGATCGAAATCTTTGAGTAGATGAAGCTCAGGAGGGGTAGCACTTTCCAAGAACTGCGAACGAGATCCAAGAAATGTACTCATAGGAAGGATAAATGTTGAAGCCTTCAAACATTTCGAAAATATTCTAAGTTAGAAGAAAGCGTAAGCTCAGGGGAAAATATTTGGACCGTCTAATCAACCTCGAGACAACGAGGAGTGAACGCAAAAGAAAATATCTTAGTTTTCCAATCTAAACACAAAGAAAAGGTCTCAACCATTCGATCTAAGAGCCAGAGAAAGGATCTTAGCTATTTGATCTACGCACAAAAGGATCATAGCCATCCGATCAAGGTAAAGTGCGCTAACCTTAAAGATTTGGAAGTGTATAGGAGAATTGGACTCACGAAACTCATGAAACAATCACAGTCATTGATCATTATGAAATCATTGAGGTCGTCCATTGTCAAGGAGGACACGTGGAAAGAGATCAACATTTCCCTAACTCGTGACTTAAATAAGTCAAAGGCAGAGCTACAAGGACTCACGAAATGTGAAATCGTGATTTGATTACAATCGTTGATCGAAGGAGAGAGTTGAACCATAGATCTAACCTTGTTTGGATTTCATGACTCAAGAAATAAGAGGTAAGAGTCACAAGAACTCATGAAATTCGAAGTCATGAAATGATCATAGTCGTTGATCAAAGGAGGGAGTTGAACCATATATCTGGCCTTGTCAGGATTTCTTGATTTGGGAAATTAGAGGCAAGAGGTATAAGAACTCGCGATATGCAAAATCATGATTTAATATGAGTCGTTAGATCGAGGAGAGATCTGGAACATTGATTGTCGAGGGAGACTATTCGCAAAGTGCGAACTTGCGAACCGTGAAATCGTGATGTGCCTTTCGAGTAGGCGACTGGTCACAGCCTTAGTCACATAAAGGAAGGGTATTAACTAGGAGAGCTAGCGCCTAATTTCGCTGAAGCTTAAAGGCGTTAAGGAGAAAGCCGCAGGTTCCATATAACCTGCGATTTAAGGGAAATAAGGCACTAATAAGTGGAATTGAGGTTCTTGAGGGGCTGAAGAGTCAGTCAGACTTGGTTTCTTGATCGATCCTAGATTGGGAGGTCGCGCAACCCTTAGGATAGAAGGGAGGTCTACATCACAAGGCATAACGAAAAGAGGCATCCTTGTGACTGTACATTACCGCTCACTCCCAATCAACCAATTTAATCAAAAAACCAATTGTGTTATCAATTCAAGTGTTAGAACAAAAGGAGGCAGTGACTGTATACCAATCCTCATTCACAATTACAACTTTTCAGAAACCCAATCAAACAGAGACGAGATGATAATCAAAGCCACTATCAAACCACCCAACCAACTTATGATAGTCAACAAGATACCCTACAAGAGTGTGACTGGTTGAGTTTATCAAAATCAGGCTCTCTAACCATGAATATAAGAAATAATCAAGGGTTCACTCAGTCACCAAACACAGAGAGACTGGAGGTCGACCATATCGACAGTAGGTGGGAAACCTTCGAAACAAGCATGGTGGAACCACAAGATTTTATAACTCTTAGCTTGTAAAATAGTGTGATAGTTCAACACTAGGTAGGGTAGGAAACAATGTACAGGAGGAGAGATTTCTCACTAGACAGTAACCAATACCAAGAACGCACAGAGGCATAACCCTCACATTTTTCCCAATAGTTGAACCAATTATAACAATGTCGATGGAAATGTAGACCCCAGGTACTACCAACAACCCTAAAGCATACTTCTTGGCATAATGGCCACCCCATAACCAATTGTGTTGATCCCAATACCAAAACATAATCCCATGACCAGGTGAAAAATCCATGAACATGGCTCTGGAGGATACACAGTGACCAAAAGGAGTTCGAAACATACACAACAACAACATAACAACCTAATACAACTGGGTATGGTTACCATTAATTGTGAGGAGGCGACCGACAAGGCTAAAAAGAGAGAAGCCCTCCAAAAAATACCCATAACTACTGAAAACAATAGTGATCCATCACAGTTTCCACCATGCAGAATGACCAACGAAATCCCAACTTTAACCATCAATTTTTCCATTTGCAACAAATAACACACAGAATCATTCCAAAGAAAACACCCACACGTTTACATAGTTGCCAATCTCAAGAAAACACAAACCAACACATTATTGAGCCAATGTTCATTTCATACACAGAGCGAATTCATGGATGGGCGAAAAGAACCATACCTACAACCAATGGATTTAAAATTGCGATACGGTCGAGCAGTTCCTTCCACGCCTAAATTTGGGATCTTAACCACAACAAAACCAAATGAACAATAACCATGTTAGGGTGACAGGCTAGTGGGAGAAGTATGGAGTGACGTCCATTTATTGCACGTCGCTTCCATCCTCCACTCCATTCAATCTCATAGTAGATGAAAACCAGCCAAAACAATACCATTAATCCCATGCCATTAATTCCATGCATCAAAACTTGCACATATTTCTTGCCAATTGTTCCACCCCAATCCATATTAACCATTTCCAAAACCATACCATAACATATATCAAATTCTCCCAATATAACTCAACATAAATTGTATATCCACTAACATTGCTAGTTAGGACTAACATTAATTCCTTTTTATTTCATTTGCACATAGTATAGAATAGTATAGTATAGTTCCCTTTCTTGGATCTTTTTCATAAGTCCCTTTCTATTTCTCTTGTTTCTTGTTGTTATGAACATGTGTCTTGTGCAGGTGTAACAGGTAATGAATCATGGCGACAATAGAAATGTAATAATAGTAAATATAGGCCATTCATAACATGGATTTTTATATCTTAGAATAACATAATCAACACATCAAATCCATTATCCATCTGTCATTATGTCGCAAACAATGCCAATTGTTCATCATCACTCATGTAGAAACTTGTAAGCAAAATCGAAACAGCAACATAAAATGTGTGATAAGACTATCTCTAAGCCTCCAATCTACAAGGGGGTCCCACCTACTAGTATACTTTAGAAATTGCAACGAGGATAAAAATACTTTGCAGGCAGAATCCTCGTTGCAATTTTTATCGTCAACAAACTGGAGACTCCACAGGGAAATTTGTTTGCAATAGATTAAGAACTCATAATGTATGGTTTCACAAACCAAGAATAGAAGATCAATAAGGTATAATTAGAATGATTATGCAATAGGGGGAAGTGAGTGGATTTAATGGAAAAATGACCAGGAATTTGGGAATAACTCATGAAAAATGTTAAGTATGAGGGGGTTTATCCCTGTATGCATAATCATTCAACCAGAAACTTCTCTTGACTTCAAGGAGGAAAAAAAAACTATGGAATTTCTCTTTTAACTCTCGAATGGATGAAGAAATGGAAAGCAGAAGCGAGAGATAACCAATTTCTTTATAAGACAACAATGAAAGCAGATAACAAATTCAATTATGCTTTCAGGGGGAACATCGTAACAATTGTGTAAGCTTGATTTTTATTGACTAACATTACCTTGCAAGAGTTTCATTGTGGCAGAACTGATCCAACATCTTATTCTTGACTGAAATTAAACTAAAATATGAAAATCAATAAAATTCGTGACAGAGATGGGACTGCAAAATTTAAAACAACATAAATAAAATGACGGAATTGTAAAAGCAGTAGGCAAGATATTAGAAGGGAAGCATAAATTAAACTACTGTAAAAGTAGAAATAAAAAGTAGTGGTGAAAATGAAAACAGAACTAAACTACTAATATACAGAAAAGCCAAACAGCGTTAAAACTTTTCAAGTTGGTTCCACGTAATGTTTTAGGTGAGAACCATTAGTGTTGTAGGAAAACAATTGCTCCTGTAAATATTTTAGAATGTAAGAGTTAGTACCAAGGACATAAGTGATCTTGAAAGGACCTAGCTATAATTCTTGAAACTTCGAGATAATTGATAGCCCTTTAAAGTGCACAATTAGATCATCAAGATAGATATGAATAACCTTACTGATCAGATCGTCAAAATTTATTTGCATAGGTATTTTAAAAGTGGTACTTGCATCAGATAAGCTAGAAGGAATATGTTCATAGGTCAAGGTACCCCAAAGAGTAATAAAGGTGGTTTTATGTTTATCTTCCCTCTTTACCTTGATTTGATTGTAACCGAGAAAAACATCAAGTAAGGGCATCATCTATGACCCTGCAACTTGTTGCAAAATCATTTCTATGTTAGGGAGAGGAAAGTAACATTTTATAATAGCCCGATTTAATGCGTGAAATTCAACGCATAATTTGATCTAATTGGTCACTTTCTGAATAAGAGACAAATTGGTAACCCATTCAGAATACTTGACTGAAAAGATGATTCCAACCTTTAAGAGTTTTTCCAACTCCTTTTGAATAGTTGCTTCCAGTGCAGGGTTGATAGGTCTTTGTTTTTTCCTAAATGGTTTTATGCCTTCCTTGATGGGAATGACATGCTGTATAAGAGAAAGATCAAAACCATGAAGATCCTCATAAGACAAAGGAAAAGCATCTTGAAATTCGCCAAGCAGATTGGCAAACTTCGTTTTCTTTTCATCAGAACATTGGGCAACCATTTTAACATTCTTTGGAGACTAGGGTGTTCCAATGTTCAAGGAGATGGTTTCACCCACCTTCCTTTTCGACTCCTCTTCTTTCTATTTCTATTTATTGCCTACATAACTTGATGAAAACAAAATTTCTAGAGGAGTCAAGCCCTTAGGAATATTGTTGTCTTCTATGGATATGATTTCCTTGGGATTATGAGGTTCATTTTGAATGAAATCATAGATTCTCTCATCGCTAGGGAAGACCTACCAAAATTCTATATTGTCAGGGATATGTAGACAATATAGAGATTGAAAAGTACAATCAGGTCTATGTGGTAGAAGTTGCCGATTAGGAGAGGCTGCAAAAACTGATCAGCCATTGAGTTCAATTCCCTCTTAACATGAGTAATGTTGAAAGATAATAGGTTTGATATAAGTGCCCAAACAGTTTGGGTGTATCGTTTCATAAACTTGTTTCTAGGAGAGTATATCTTATGTACAAGGTTCACAACAAGCTCAAAATATCCAAAAACTATAAGGTGAGCACAACCTAGATTATAGGCATTTTCAATGCGTAATAATAAAGCTTCAAATTCAGTGACATTGTTTGTGCAAGAAAACTCCAACCTATAAGAAAATTTATGGATTTTTCCTACAGGAGAAATCAAGATAATTCCATCTTTGTTACCTTCATTAGAGAATGAACCATCAAAGTGCATGTGCCACATATCGTTGTCTAAGTCAATTTGTTCCAAGGGAATGTTATCCTCCTCAACAAATATGGAATACACCCCTAGGTCCTCTTCGATATAATTCACATTAGGTTGTGGAATGCTTTCTATGTAAGGTGAAAACATTCCCTCTCTAAGGACTATGATGTTTTTACCATTCCAAGGAATGGATAAGTGTTTCCCATCGAGTGAGAGGTATCCACCCATCAAGGCTTTCCAATATCTTCCTAAGATGATTAATTAATTTCTTACTGGCATATCAATTACTTGAATACTAAGGGTTTTCCTTATTTCAGGGTGTGCGCACAAAACTAAGGTCACATATTTGATTTCTCCTATGGTCGTTTGTTGTATATTATTATAAGAGAGCATGCTTATGGATTTTTCATTTGTACAATACAAGCCTAGCTCTTCCATAATAATCTTCAACATTACACTCGGGCCTGAACTGCCATCAATGAGGCAACAATGAGGGATCTTATCCATAATTTTTACAGAAATAGAAAAAGGGGGAGTGTTTACAGGGTATCTAAAGTTATGTACACCTACTTTATTTACAAATGAATCCTCTTCCTTTACCTCTTCATAGAGGTTGGCTACAATGGAGGCTTTTCCTTCCATGATTTTTTTCAGATGCCTCTGTTGTTGAGGGATGACAACCATGTCCAGAAGGGTTTCATCTACTTTGATGTTGGCCAACTAATTTAGGATATTGTATTTGGAAGAGGAGAGAGGGGAAGTAGTTCCTTGACTATCATGAACCTTAAGAACCTGAATAGTAGCAGTTGGTGTGGATGCGCTCGGGCTAGAAGAACTCCGGGGAGGATCATATTTTTCTTTGAGAGCATAGGATTTGTTCCTAGTATTGATGATCATGACATCTTTTGGCTCTGCAAAATCTATGACAACGATGGTAGTTTCTGGTCTTTTACCAAAGATTTTATCTATGGCACTCTTATTTACCTCACATGTGGTTTCCTCATGGTGTTCTTCATAAAAGTTAAACCAACTTCGAGGCATGATAGCTTTAGGCTGGAAATTATTTTCAATTGGATTTCTAAAGGGGGGCGCAGAAGAGGATGAAGCTCCAAGGGTGAGAGGGGAGACATTTCCCTTTCACTCATATGATATCATATGATTATTCATGTCTTGTACAAGCTATAATATGGCGAACATGTTTGTCGATTTAAATTATTCTCCCTGAGGAAGGCCTGTTCTTTCAAGCTGTCGTTCATACTCTAAAAACGTATGTAGAGATGAACTGAGGTTATCAATGGATTTTTCCTCAATCCTATAATGGTAGGGAGAAGGTAATGCATTATAATAATGCATGAAATAACCTTGGTTCTAAGGTCAAATGAGTTCGGGGATTTGATTGTATAACTTAGTGAAATGCAAGTTGAAGGACTTGATGGTCTCACCATATTTATAAGCGATGTTATTGTACTCCTGTAATTGTTCAGATGGGCTTTTATATTGCTCATAAGTGTATTTGAACCAATATACTAATTCCTCCCAAGTATATAGAATCTTAAGAGGAAGGTCAAAGAAATCGTTTGTAGCCTTTCCTTCCAAGGAATTGACAAATAAGTGCATGCACGTATCGTTGTCATTGGATCCTATGTTGTGACAAGCATTAGAAAATTCTACGGGTGTTAATTTGTAGTGACAATGTTATTCCCCCAAAACCTAGGAAGATGCTCTTTGAATTTAGGAAGTGGATGAGTAGCAGGTGCTAGTTTAAGAGGAGAGGAACATGCCACTATTTGGTTGTGGCGTCTTCTTCAAATTGAGAAAGCCCATACTTTTTAATGACTTTGGTGGGGTTTGTGGTAGATTGGACAGGGACATGGTGTCTATATAAGCTACCAATCACTGACAAAGCTGAAGACTGAGAGGGGGAAGCACTTTTAGTGCCACCACTAGATGCCATCTTCTAGATGATAGGTAAGGGAGAGAAAGATGAAGTGGATGAATCAAACAAAGTTCTTCTTAGATCACATTGTTGGGTAGATAACAAAATGTTCCTTCTTCTTATTTCAGCAATAGGATTAATTTCAGGTGATAAGCCTCTTCTTGTCGTAGAAACACAAGGGTCTAAGGACATGAAAGAAGGCCAAAGATGAAGGAACAAGAAGGTTATTGCTGATTTCTAGGCTATCTACATCTAGCTTCCTAATGCTCTTGGGCACTAATGTATCAATCAATTGTCACCCATGAATGATTAAGCTCAACCCACGTATTAGTAGTGTCTAAAATGGTGTTAAACAATTTCAAAGAAATTTTGGTCTGATCTTGAAGATCAGGCTCAAAATTGGGCTGCCTTCTAACATGTACAGTCATTAAGAAATAAAACAGACAAATAATCAATATCAGAAAAATAGATGTATTCGATGATAATCAAGCATAAAAAATCAACCAAAGAGATATTGAAGATCTCCTATGTATGGTTGCCAAATAAATGTTGAGGAAAATATATGAAATGATCTTAATCAAGCATTTTCAGATCTTTCTTGGCTAAATAAATATAGACAGGAATATCACCCTATGTTTATAGCCATCAAAATTTGTATCCTAATTCACAAGTATTGATTACAAGTGCTTAGGATGGTTTTTTTATAAATGAAAGGTTGCTGAAAAATTCATTTTTTTATGTAATTTTCTGAATATTACAGATGCTGAAATAAATATAGAGACATAAGTAAAGACACCAAGTCAATAATCAAAATAGATTAGACATAAAGGAATCATTTATTTCATTCCAATTCGTCAAAAGAATTGTTCTCTTTACAAAATTCCCTGAGGAAGTTTTGGACCAAATTCAAACTTAGATGTCCTCGATGAATCATACAAAAGGACTTCTGACATAAAGTAATAAACTGAACTCTAAAAGTTGGATCAACTTGCAATAGATTGTTTCCCACTCGACTCTGCACAATAGCCTTTGTCAGTCATGAAATTTAATTCACAAACAGACAAGTCTACACAGACTATCAAAGATAGATCAACACCTCTGAAAAACAAGTCTCTGAATGATGTAATTCATCCTTGAATCTTGTTGTCTACAATAGGAACCGGATATCATAAAAGAGAATTAGGCTTCCAATGAATTAAAGAATGAATGAAAATTGAATTATCTCAACAAAAACTCAAAGAGAAGACGTTAATATTCTTCTCCTTCTATTATCCTCTTGTTCCTCCTTTTCCTTGTCCCTTTAAGCAATTAGAATAAGTTGAAGTAGTTGAACTACTTATTTAGTTAAGTTAACTAAAACTCAACCAACTTTTTAGTTAAGGGGGAAAAGTAATAAAATCACAATAAGGGTTTTTAATAAATAATAACTAGTAGGTGGGACCCCTTGTGACTCCCTTTAGTTCTTTAACAATCATAACACAACTAGTTAATAAAAAAAAACATCCCTCCTTGTGACTCCCATTATCACTTTCATATTTATCAATGATAATTGAAATTATTTCAAAAAAATATAGTACCATATATCCAAAAATAGTGTGTTGTCCAAAATCTCAGAAGTCAACTATTCTCAACAATAAATAAAAATAAACATATTTAAAATCCATATTTTCCACTCTGGGAGGCAATCTTTCCCCTGTTGTTGTTGTCACCTTTTGATCTCTCTGAATTTTCATTAGGATGTGTGGAGCCTTTAGGCCTAATATCATTGATCACATGAGAGAAATCATCTCTCAAATGCAGGCGGGAGGACACGGATTTGGCAGAGTCATTTGAGGGTGAGGAAGGGGTAGCAATGACTTTTCATTTGTCAGGGGCATGGTGGGCCTCGATTTTTAACCTTTTGCTTGCATGGTGTTAGCGATATTTCTTGTAAGGGGGGTTAGAATGTGAAAGTATGGGTTAAAAACCCACTTGTCCTAAGTTCGGATGAAAATGTGCCCGTGGTAAATAGTGGACAAATCTGGATGGCGTGCATCCGCGCGCCCAAATTAACCGTGCATATGGGATTCCGGACCCCCCCCCGCC
>SNQJ01S0012751.1:241396-274645 GCA_010110895.2 Picea sitchensis | reverse complement strand
ATCTATCTAACAGCTGAATAACAAATAACAATTCGAAAACAAACAAAACATCAAACATGAGACAAGGGAGTCGTTCAATAGTTCCAGGCTTGATCTATTAGCAAAACCAGAGTACACGCTGAGGACAGAGATAGGGATTCCCTCTCCCTCCAGCGGAAGGTCCTTTGGGTCCTTCAAGATTTTCTTTCCTTACAAAACGAGTAGAACGGAAATGAATGCTGAAAGAACTCTGAGTCAGGCCGCTCATGGATGGCTTGTCAAAGACTGAGCTATGGATCTGGGCAGCGTAAATTTGCTTGGGAATTCTCTGCTGAAACAATGAGTCTCCACGGCTATTTATAGCAATTTCCAGTCGGTCACGTAACTAGCTTCCGGTGTAAACACAAACCTGTTTAGGGTTCGCTTAAGCCATAAATTCGCCGAATTTGCAGAACCAACCCTGATCTGCGGGTCAAATCTTCTTGGGGGCCGGCCCATTGGCGGTCGGGAGGCCGACTTAAGCAATTAATGCACCGTATTAGCAAATGCGTGGCTTTTTATGTGGACAGGCACGCGTCGGGCGCGCATGCGCTTGAAACACGTTTTTGTCCCGCGCATATGTGCGCTCACCCTGTTGCTGTAAAGCGCCCTTCAATTTTTGGTTACTTTGTATAGTTTTTGACTCTTCTGGAATGCTGTGAACTTAATTCAGTGCCCTGAATGACTTCATTGTTGTTTTGATGATGTGGAGTTCTTGTCGCCATGTGCAGACGAAATTTCAGTGATAACAATCATCAAGATTATCTAGTCCATGACCGACGAGATGTCGAAGACCTCTGGGTAGTGTATTCGTACACTCATATTACACTCCTACCCGAGTTTTGAAGATTTTGAATTTGTTTCTTGAGCTCTGAAGACCTCATCTCTAGCCATCAGGCCGTATCATCTTCTAGAAGATGGATACTCTATATGTATATATTTTTTATTTTGAGATGTAGCTCCACTATGTATTGTTCATGGCTACTCTTTATATGGTTATATGACATGGATCTACAATGTATTTGATTGGTAGGCATGATTATATTTTATCCCGAGCATGGGTATGCCCACCTCAGTGAGACAATTGTTATTTTGCAGATGGTGCCTCATGCTTCCTGATCCCTGGGCTCAATTGTTCAGCACATCAGTGAAGATTGTTAATGTATTTCGGCCATCAGATGCTCTTCTGACCTCACACATTCGGGGGCATCTTTTATAACCCTAATTTTCACCACACATGCTTACGTGGAATCAGGCCATCTCAGATTCCTTATTTGCAAAAACACTACTGAACAACTCTTTAAAAATCCTCTTTTATAAAGGCCCATGCGCCCTACTACATTACTGCATGCGTGTACATGCTAGCTGACCTAAAATAGCCCACGTGTACCTCCAAAAGCACAAAAAAAGGAAAGTTGTCGATGAAACACACAACTTTGGGTGAGTTAACTAAACCTTCCGACCATGCATGGCTGAGGATTCGACCAAATACCTAGCTACTTCTAGCCTATAAAAGAAGGGGTAAGGGTCCCATTTGGAAGGAGGAGAATGATAGTAGAGAAACTATACCCAATTGCACATTCCCATTGTCCCAACCCTTTAGCCATCCTCATGCAAAGAGAGATACAGAGAAAATAATTTGGAGGACATTTGAAGAGGAGCCCAGGATTAGGTTCGCGGAGCGGTGGCCAGTCTCGACATTGTAAGTTGATTCATTAAAATTAATAAAGAAATTCTTTTCCCATCCCATTATATGAATTCTTCATATTTTATTCAATATATGTTTGAATCTCTAACCCATTAATCCGTAGGTAAAGTGCATGTATAGTTTGTTGTTTGTTTTGTATGCAGGTCATCCTTGGGAGGAGAACTACTAACAAGAAATCAAGCGTGAAGAAGGATCGACATCTAACACCCGAAACAAGGTATGTTCGTTTAACCATGTATTCGCTTAAACAAAATGGGGATTAGGTCTATGGCGATGGTAGAAAGTAGATTTATTTTGGTCATATCTGCATGCATAACATAACCCTAAATGCTAGTCCATAGGGGGATTTCCCACTGACAACATTGCGTACATACACTAGCTAATGAAGTGTTAGTTGCATGCCTGAGTTCATAAATGTTTTGTTAAGAGAGGCAGTCATGCTCTTCCCTATCAGAAGTGATCCTTCTCAGGGGTTTTCTGAATCTAGTTTTGGTCTCTGTTGTTGCATTCTGTAGTTTAGGTATAACCTCATATTAGATTTGTTTTATAAAAGTTTCCTTGCATCTTTTTTTGTGAAAGTAAGTTTCTGTGTCTTCAAGGGATTCTAGTTCTCAATACTAGTACTCCCTGTCGGTGCTTGATTTCTTGTTTTTCAATTTTTGAGGAGATGCAGAGGTGCATGTGGCCTTTAGTAGGCCTGCACATGTGCATACATGCCCTGACCTTACACAGCTCATGTACATACGCTAGATGTTGAATTGTCAGTAGCATGCCTATTGAGAATTTTTTTTGTAGAAGAGGCAATCATCCTCTTCCCTGTCAAGAGTCACACCTCTCAGGGATTTTCTTGATCTAAATCTTGGTCTCCATGATAGCAGTCTATAACTTAGCTTTGATTACATCATATATTTCTTTTTCATCAAAAGTTTTCCTCTATTTTTCTTTAATAGGGTTTTTAGACAAGTTTGAGAGTCTGGTTCAATCAGCTTGTGTGGTATTGTCAGCAACTCCTTACAATCCGCGTTTAGGCCAGAAGTCATTCCTTGGTCTTTACTTGTCGTTATTTTCCCCTTTTTCGCTTTTTAATCATTAAATAATAAAAAAAATCTCTTATTTATTCATTTGGTTAAGTAGTTGGGTGATTGCATTAATAATCAACAAAAAGACTACTTTCGTAAGTTCTTAGCTATTGAATTAGGACAATAAGTAGCTTGTAGTCGAGAAAAATCTTGTTTTGAGTTTTCTATTAGAATATCTTAGAAAAATATAGTTTGAAAAGTTGGTTAGAGTTTAAATGTGAAAATCTGCATTTATGAAGAATAAGTAATTTGTTTCCAGTTTCATTATATGCTCTTCTTTTTTGTCTCTAAAAAACGTCATTGTTTTCACTTTTCTTCCCTTTGACTTAAGACAACCACTAAAATTAATGATTAATTAAAATCAACTAGACCTTATGTTTGTAGGTTCCATCAACTAGTCTAGGCTAGAGCCTTGATTTAGGATTGGAGAGGAAACTCTTGAAGGCTGCAAAAAAAAAAAAAAAGAGTCTGTGCTAGGGAGTGCTAAAAGTCCAGTATCGTGAAATTTATCCGAGACCCCCCTCTAACACAGGGGCTAAACAAAAGGTCTCATGTAGAAAGGTAGCGGAGATAACCCCTCCAAAGCTAGACCAAGTGTAGTGGGGAACGAATATAGAGGGCTTATCTTGGGATTTCGTTGATTGCAATTGCCACAGAGATTCATGGGTCTTGAATCCGTTCGAGGTCCTTAGTCGTCTTCCAGAAAAATTTCTTTCGATACCCTTGATAGGTTTCAGGCTTGATACCCTACTCATTGTGGTCCACCCGACTATCGACTATACCCACCTGGTGACTGTTTGCATGCTGGAAACCTAGTTGTCTATCATTCTAGTAACTTACATAGGTGATTGCAGAGGTATACTGTGGTACCTAGGATAGACATCAAGCCACACTTTGCAGATTATACTTGGAGGGTGGTTTCGTATTCGAGTTTCACTTGCACCGATAAGTTTCTCTAGTGTTGGTTTTTGTAACTATTCTTCCAAATAGCTAGTGACTGCTTGTTTTATCTCATAGATAATTTTTTCTAGTGCGTTCTAGTTTTCAAATGATTATAGATAGACCTAGTGTTTCTTTGATATTCTCACATATTGGAGGATCAGGAGTTTCTTCGATCATGAAGGATTTTGGGCCTATCGTCGGTTGACCTCGAATCCCCCCCCGCCACCACTAAGGCGAAAAATGGACCAGCAAGGGTATTTTGAGACAACCGGGTTACAAGAAATTATACCCAACCCATCTTCGAGAGGAGAAATTTTGATTCTTGAGGAACCAATCATAGTGTCTCAAGAAACAATGGAAGCAAATGCTACTACTTCTTCAGGGAATACTCATATTCCCTCCACGACTGTCACTAGAAGGGGTTATCCACTTCCCAACCAACCATTTTCGGTCCAGGCCACTATGGTCTCAACTGCCTCTACCTAGAGAAACAGTTTGATTCCTTCTATGGAAACGATCACTGCTCCATTTACCCAGAGTGCGACAGACCCTCCATTATCATATGGGATGCCTGGCTTTGGTACGAGTACTGTACTTTCCTCCTCCACTCTACAAACTTTAGGTCTAGGGGTAGGGAGTTCCAACACTCTTATACAAGGATCTATGGTGGGAACTTTAGCTCCCTTTATTGATTTCCCTTACGGAGGAGGTCATATACCTGCTTCATCCCCTTCACTCGGTGGTGTTCATCAACACTCCGTTGGGACAAATGTAAACTCGTTTGGAGCAGGTAATCAAGCACTCCCTTATTATAACATGCTAGTTGGTTCGACACCATTCTCTTTGTTCGGTGCATTGGATAACAACGCTTTCTTGTCAGTTGTCCTCTCGATTGAGGGAAACCTAGGTTATGGAAAACAACATCCTATACAGGGTACTATTCCTACACAGGGGGAAAACTTAAGAATTCCTTCTTCACAAGGACCTTGGAATCTATGGTAGGGATCAATTCCCTTGTTAGGGATGCCGACCGAGGGAAACCCCTTCCATACCCAATGGAACCCCGAGCAAGGCTCAACACCTATGCCTATCAGATCGGTAGGGGGAAACCCTCCCCAAAATCCTTGGAATGTGATGCAAGCCCAACCCTTTATGTCCTATTATGTGAATCATCCGATGACATCTCAACAAGTGCAAAATCCATACGCTGGTCACAACCATGTTTATTTCTAGAGCCCTAGCCAGAAACCTAACTTTTCCTGGTAACCTAGTGCCAGTCAAACTCTAGGCTCCTTTTTCGCTGGTTACAATCCACAACCCAAACTACCCTTTCTGGCAACTCTGCACTTGCCAAACTTGACAAGGTTATTAAACGATCCCATCTGTCATGATCCGAGTTGGCCTCCTATGCCAACCAAGTTGCCTTCAGACATTCCAAAGTTTGAAGCCAAGCCTAATCAATATCCTGGCAATCATGTGACTGCCTTCCACTTATGGTGCTCTTCCAACTCTTTAAGAGACTACTCCATCCAGTTGCGATTGTTTCAACGCACTCTCATAGGGAGTGTTGGGAAATGGTACATCGAGCTCGATCACTCACAATACTCTTCCTTCAATGAATTGGCCATGGATTTCTTGAACCATTTCAAATTACCTGTGAGATATGATGCTGGCATTGAATTGCTAGCCAACTTTGAGCAGAAAAAATTGGATCATATCTTGGATCACATTCGATAATGGATACACCAAAAGAGTTTGATAAAGTTCCAGTCCCACCAACATTCTTGCTAGAGTGGTTCTTTAAGTCTTTGGTACCCCAGTTGTCTAAATACATTGCAATGTCTAGGGTGTTTTCCGAGGAAGATGCGATAATGATATCTCAACAACTAGATTTGATTTACTCTAAGTTTGGTTTACTTTACGAAATTTTTCTAGATGCACCAAGGTCAATACTTGACAATACCAGATAGAGGTCTAGACCACATGACGATGGCATTATTGGTTCAGCACAAGAGAATCCCACTGATCCATTGTCAAATCAATTGCAACAATTGTCGATATAGCAGACAAAGACCAGCTAGACCAGCGGTTCGGCTGTTCCCCCTACCCAAAAGTCGGATGTGAATAGTGTGCAAACAAGAAACCCAAAGGCCACCTAGTAGCCTGATGAAAAGAAGAAACAATGAAAGAAGGGTAAGGGGGATAAGAAACCCACCGATAATTCTAGTAGGGGCAACATTGAAAAGAAAAATTTGAAGTATCCTTGTAATCTTTGCAAGGAAGACCATCCGACCCACCAGTTCCCTCGGCCTGCAGAGGCCCATAAGTTATTGGCACAACAACAACCTGTTGTGTTAACAAACCTGTTTCCACATGGGAAAAATATAACTCAAGCCTCTTCGAGTGCAGAGGGGGGCAGTCAAGGACCCTCCCCATCTTTGAGTAATCCTTCGTCTGTGAATGATGAAAGCTAGCGTTGACTTAGAAACTAGGTCACGTGACTATGGAATGCCAAACACCTATTAGAAGAGTAAAGAAGTTGAAACCCCATATCTTCCTCTCCATATTGAGAAGACATTGGGTGAAACAATGAAACGCATCCCAGAAGGTGCGTTCAAGAAATCTTCCCACAAGCCAAATGCAAGGGCTGCCCATAACTACTCTGTGGTGGAGGATTTGTCACAAACCCCTTATGCAATGTCGTTTTTGGAAGTCCTCCAGAGTTTCCTTTCCCAGAGAAATGCTATGTTAGTTGCCTTAGGATCTACTAAGACCTGTAATCGGAAAACTATCATGCTTGATACAACCAAATTAAAACCTCATCTTCCTTACGTCTTAACGTTTCAGATAGTAGTTGCTTACACCATGAAAATTTTTACTTGGAACATTTTCTGCACAGTGGTTGATGAGGGTGCCTCGACATGTGCTATGTCTTTGGTGTGTTGGAAGGCTGTCGGCCAACCCATTTTGTCTCCGTCACCTACTCTTATCAAGGCTTTCGACTATCGTTATTTATGGCCACATGGGATAATCCCCTCTTTCCTCATGCAGTTAGGGGAGAAAATTGTGTGCGTCAAATTTGAAGTGGTCGATGCATCTCTCAACTACAATATCTTGTTAGAAGGAGTTGGACCTATGCTATGCAAGCAATGGTCGTGGAAATTTTTTGCGTCTTATTGTTTCCACACGAGGGTCGGATCCTGACCATTGATCAGTTATCCTTATCTCGTCCTGACCCTTCATCAAGGGTTTCCATGGTCCCGATGATTGATAACCCTCAGCCTGGCATCGTCAATGTTGGGGTTGATTTGTGCCCACCTTTGATGGGTACTTTCAATTAACTTCCTCTGATCGACAATGCCCATTACATGTCAGCTGTCCCCGACCAGCCTCAAGCTGAAATCTTTCAAATATCATCGTTTCACACAACGTGCTTTAACGATCCATGGACTCTTCCTTCCCCATAAACCATCATGGAAGTGATAGAGAACCATGGCATGCCCATGACTTTGTCCATGATATAAGTTGCATACTCGATAATTCAGCACACTTTTGTCGACCTCGATCCGACTCTAGCAAAAGAGATAAATCCGGTGCTCGAACCTACTTCTGCTCAAGGTTCCCTTGCTGATACAAATTCTTTAGACTTAGTCTTACCCTCAGACGAGGCTATTATTGAGGCAATGACTAGTCCAGATAGACCCTAGGATGATCTTCATCATATATCTTACTTCCTCCCAGAGTTAAGATGAATTGAAGAAGGAGAATTCACTATGACTATGAATGGAGATAAATCTTGTCCTATCAATCATTTGGAAACTCATGCCATTTATGCTGAAGGAAATATGGAAAAAATAGATGAAACGATACCTATTGACATCTACAGAACCCATGGCGTCATGGAGAATATCTTCTTTGGAGTGAATTTCTCCCCCGAGAAGATTCAAATCTACATGGATTTATTTAAATAATTCCGCGACGTGTTTGCCTAGTCTTATGAGGAAATTCAAGGTATAGATCCAAGAATCATCGAACATGAAATCATGACTTATCCTGATGTTAAGACGGTCCGACAGAAGCTTCGTCCTATCAATCCTAGGAAAGAAGTAGCTATTAAGGTTGAAGTAGAGAAACTACTTCAAGATGGTTTCATCTACCCCATCCAATTGACTCAATGGGTGTCAAATCCCATTCTAGTCAATAAAAAATAGGGTATGATTCATGTATATACGGACTTTTGTGATCTGAACAAGGCTTGTCCAAAGGATAATTTCCCCACGCCATTTATTGACCATATAGTCGATGAATTTGCAGGTTGCGAGGCCTTTTATTTCATGGATGGTTTTTTGGGATACAATCAGATACAGATCAAGCCTGATGACCAACAAAAAAATACTTTCATCTGTCCATGGGGTACATTCACTTATCAGAAGATGCCTTTTGGTGTGAAAAATGTTGGAGCTACATTTCAGTGGGCCATGTCTTTTTCTTTCCATAACCTCAAACATATAGTCGAGGCTTATCTTGATGATTTAGCATCACGATCTCACAAGAGCACTGATCATCCTACACACCTCCGAATTATCCTTGAACAATTTTGCTACTACCAAATTCGCTTGAATCCAAACAAATGCATTTTTTGCATCACATTGGGTCGCCTGCTACGTTTCATAGTTTTTACAACAGGGTTCATGATCGATCCTCTAAAGGTTGAGGTAATATTTCAGTTTCCTCCCCCGTGCACCATCCCTCAAATTTAGAGTTTGCAGGGAAACGAGAATTTTTTACAGAGTTTCATCGTAAGCCGTGCCAAGATCACAAAGGGTTTCATGTGTTTATTGAATAAGAAAATTCCTTTCCATTGGGACGAAGCCACTCAACACTCTTTCATAGTGTTGAAATGTTCCCTCATGACTACCCCTCTGCTTCGTCCACCCAATTATAATAAAGATTTTTTATTGTACCTGGCTGCAGAAGAGTCGACCATTGGTATGGTCTTGGTTTAGGAGGATGAGTCGTTCTTAGAATATGTGATTTACTACCTGAGCTGAGGCCTGGTTGGACTGGAACTCAATTATTCCCACATTGAAAAGCTTGCATTGGCAACAATTCACGCTATCCAACGGTTCCATCATTATATATTGTTTCGCAAGACCACCATCATTTTCGTTGTGAATCCATTTCAGTACGTTTTCACATGACAATTAATTGGCAAAAAGATCAATAGATGGATAGTTTTCCTCTAGGAATTTGACTTAGATTTTGTTTTGGCAAAATCCAAAAAGTCGTTGGTCTTTACGGAACTCATCTTGGAACTTCCGGTCAAGTCAGGAGATGCTATGCCCAAAGAGTCACCTATTAAAGGAGACATGTTTTTGATCATGTCTTCGGACCCCTGGTATGGAGATGTACTTGTCTATCTCTAGACTTTGAAGTGCCCTGGCTCTGATTCTCACGATGAGCACCACCATATACACCATCGGGACAATAACTATCTCATACTCAAGGACACTTTATATCATCGAGATGTAGATTGCATCCTTTGTCAATGTCTCACTCATGAAGAAGCAAAAATTGTGCTTAACAATTTCCACACTAGAGCATGTGGCAGTCATTTGTCTAGGTCAGCAACAACCCAAAATATTCTACGAGTTGGTTACTTCTAGCTGACATTAATCAAAGATTGTGTTGAATTGGTCAAGAAGTGCCACCCATGTTAGATCTTCTCTCGGAAGATGAGGACACCCCCTGCTCCCATGTTTCCCATCATCACCGTTGATCTCTTCACCAAGTGGGTAATTTATTACACTACATGCAACCCCCTTTCAGCAAGGGGGCACCATTGTATCATCATAGCAGTAGACTACTTCACCAAGTGGGTTGAAACTATGGAAACATTCAAAGATGATAGAGAAACAGTAGCTCTCTTTTTGTTTAACCAGATTATAGCAAAGTTTGGCGTCCCGAGAGAGATTGTCACTGACCATGGCAGTCACTTTTAGAACAAAATGATGACCGAGTTAACATCAAATCTTGGGTTGTGGAAAGAAAATTCATCACCCTACTACCCACAAGTGAATGGTTCGGTGGAAGCTGTAAATAAATCTCTCAAGACCATCCTACAATGAACGATCAATTTGGCCAAATCAAATTGGCATTTGATGCCATACTTGGCATTATGGGCCTACCAAACATTTGTTAAGAATGCAACCATTTTTTCACCTTTTCAACTCATTTATGGGCTGGAAGTAGTCTTTCCCATAGAGTGCTAGACCCCGTCTCTAAAGTTCGTAGTACAGTTATTTCCAGACACTTCACTGCTTGAAGAGAATTTACTATACCTCGAGCAACTCAATGAGCAGTGTCATGATGCGGCCTTGGATAATGAGGCTCACAAACAAAAAGTCAAGTGTCAATATGATCGGTCTATTCATCCTCATATTTTCTCTGAAGGAAACATTGTCCTGGTCTATGACTAAGATAAGGACCCCCTCGGGGTAGGCAAGTTCAAACCTATGTGGTTTGGGCCTTTCATCATGAAATATGTTCTAAATAAGGGATTATCGTCTAGTGGACTTTGAGGGAAATGTTTTTGCGGAGTCTAGAAATGGACTCTACCTCAAGAAGTATTACTCATAGGTGGGTCGCCTTGGGTGAATTTTTGTAACATATGTATAGTCTTTATACTATTACCTTTTAGTTTTGTCTTTTGGTTTTATGGACGTGTCATTTTTTATGTTAGATTTTTACTGTGGTAGATGTCAAGTGAATCAGAGGTGTTCATTGGGTTCGCAAACGATGCTAGTCAGCACACTTGGGGGATTGATTCTACAGCTTGGGTGATTTTCACACCTCAAGGCCAGTTGCAATCTTCAGGAGGTATTTGTTTAGGCGAAACCACAAACAATGTTGTTGAATACAGTGGATTTGTAGAGTTGCTTCATGATGGTTTGTCGCATGGTATCTCTCACCTTCAGGTCTATTTAGATGCTCAGTTGGTTGTGTCTCAGTTAAATGGGGTTTACCATGTTTATGATCCTACTCTACACTGACGGTTCCTTAGGTTACGTCTCTTAGAATGAAGCTTTGATCACATTATGTATATCCATGTTCCTAGGAGATTAAATCAAGTTAAAGATACTCTAGCTAATCATATATTAGATTTCCATCTTGCACACATGTAAGAAAAACACACACACACATGTAAATACATTTGTAAATAAATGTAATCCATAAAATACAAAAAGATGTAAATACACACATATATATCACAAAGTATCAGAGTACATATGTGGGCACGAGTGCCTCAAAAAATATGTGTTCAGTAAAGAGTCATGGGGCTTATGCCCTCAAAAATATACAAAAGGTGCCCTCGACACATAAGAAGTCTAGTATAAAGTAAGGGAGGGGCCTGTTGGCCCTACCATAGTGAACAATGACATTAGCCAGATGCCGAAAAAGATGGACCCAAGTCCATGGTACCCCAACAACATGAGTCTGCATAGACGGTGGGAGATCCTCAATCTCCGCCATAGGGACTGTCTTAGTAAGTGCGGTGAGGTTTCACTCTACCCGTCTCAAAACTCTCTCAGCCTCTCCGGCTGGAGGTCCCCATGTTGTTGCTGGTCTCCCAGATGTGGCTGGTCCCACCTTTGGTCAAGGACGTCGCCCGGTCCTCATGAAGTATGCTGGACACACTAGCCCCATGTCTACATATAATAGACACATAACTGTCAGATAATTTGATGTGAAAAAATAATGATATGTATAAAAATACATAAAAATTAAATAACTTTGAAAAAATAAACTTACCCATCTCTCCTCACTCCTCTCCGGGAGGTATCGACATGTCAAGATCTCTAGAATAGTTGATCCCGACATAGGGGTAGTCCTCTACGGCCAGAATCTGTCGTGCCCAACAAGCAAAAAACTTGTCTTCAAAGGCTTCAATAGTCCTCCCCCCACCCTGTTGCAGAAACAATGCCACCCATCTGCATAACGCTAGGAGAGAGGACTCATGCCCTCGTATTGTCTCTCTAGGGATAAGACTTGGTACCCTATCAAATAAAAAGGAACAAAAAATAGTCCCAAACCCAAAGTTTCTTTGCCTCCGCATACGACACTCTATCAACTGTGTCTTCATGCAGCCTAGTGAGGTGGTACTCCAGTCAAAAATTTGTGCATTTAAGCACTAAATTGCACAATTCATGTGTTCCCAGGATGCCTGATGCAAAGACACATATCTAGTGATCCTCCCAATGAGAAACACTATCACTTTCAGTGATAGGTTTGAAATCTTGTTTATCGGCACCTGTGTGCCCACTTTGTCTCTGCCATCCTTGCAATGGATTTCAATCAATTACGCTATGTTGTGAGGCCCGGAGGGAAAAGTGTGAAAGTTGACTGGTTCCCCTCTCCTTGAGAGGCCATTCAGAAAGTAGATATCTTCAGTTGTTGGAGTCAACGAATGTCCCTCAAGCATGAAGGCCTCTACATCCAGATGCCAATAATCCACCAAGGCATTCAACATCCTGGGTTGTGCCCACATGAATGGACACTGGAAAAATTTAAACAAATCACATTGAGCCAATGCAACATTCGCATCAGGGTCCTTGTTGACCAAAAGATCAATATCCTCATGCTCCCTTTGTCTCTAGTGAACATACATCCTACAATTGACAAAGTTCATGAGGGATTAGATCTTGCATTTTTAATTTTTTCCACATTATAGATTGTATACGCGGGTTGTAATATACACAGTCATGTATGCTTACGTGTAGAGTTTTATTTGCACGTGAGCATACACTCGCTATCATAGGAAAGCCCACATATACATAGGGCCAACCTTTTTAAAAGTCAGTGCCCCCACAAAAAACAAAAAGAAATGCATAATTGAAGAATTGAAATGCAAGAGGGGCTAATATGTACTTACTTGGTCCAAGCAGAAGTTCGTTCCATCCATTGAAGCTCCTGGAATAAACTCTTTTGACAAAGGGGTGTTTTTTTCTTCTTAGTCAATTTCTCAATTAATTATGGTGATAATGAGCTTCCAGCTTCTATTTATAGACTTTTTGGCCCCTTCTTTCATTTTTTGGACCCTTTTGTCATTTTTTCTAGCCTGAAAATCATTTAGTGTGGTTTAGGAGTTTCTTATGGATTGTTATGATAATGGTTGCTTTGGGTATTTGGAAACTTTTTGAAGATTTGGGTCACTTTAAAGGTCCTTTGGTAAACAATAATTTTTTCAACTTATTGCATCTAAGTTAGGATTCCACCCCCACTTTTTGTATCTAGTTGTATTTATTGCTTTACCATAGGATCGACCCCACCGAGTTGTGACACAGAACCATCATTATTGCTTTAGAAGTATCGTAATTTAGTGGTAGAGCCTACGTGTACATGGATGCATTAGGTAGATCTTGGCTTCACATTGGCGTCCATACTGTCACTAATGACTATAGGCTCGGGAGTCCTTATTAGTTTTTCCTGATTACAAGTATGAGCCTCATTTGCATTATTCATTATCACTCTTGACCTCACCCTCAGGACTCCCAAAACATAATGGGTCTTCTTTTAAGCCCTTTTCATACCCTATAAATATGAAAAGATTGTCGAGCGATCTTATTGACCTTCACACTCGCTAAACTGAAATTTGAAGGCACATTTGTCCAACGGTAGTTTACCCCTTTCTTAGTTTGGATGGTCAACTGTATGAACAAAGGTATAATCTAGGAGCCTCGATTCTCTAGAAGAGTATTCTCATGTATCATTTTAACCCTTTTTTAGGCCTTGAAGACTAAATTTATGAAAATGGAACTCCCACGGAGTCCATAATTAATCTCTTTTCAAACTCCCTAAAATTGAAAAGATCGTCGAGTGACCTTGTTCCTTGACACTCTTTAAAATGGTCCATAAGAACATCCCTGACAGAGTCCATAGTTAATCTCTTTTCAGACTCCTTAAAAATGAAAAGATTTTCGAGTAATGCTGTCTTTGTCACACTCATTAAAATGTTTTTGAATAGGCGTCTGTTCGGTGCTAGTTTACCCCTTTTTTGAACCGACCAGACTATCTCTGAAAAAGGTATCCCTGTGGAGTTTCCTTTTACGTTTTTTTAGACTCTCTAAAAATGAAAAACCGTCGAGCTTACTTTCTCTGGGCTCGTTAAAATCACATTGAAGGACGTTACCATTGTGTCTTATTAATTGCATTTGCATACCCGTGTCTTTGGCCTAATTTCAGCTCCATTTTGCTCTCAAATGAACCATCTGAAGCATGTCTTATACACAAGCTCTGTAGCACTTTGCCTCTACGTCTTGACACCTTGGCCCATGGAGGATTTTTCCAGAGTGTCCTTTTCCTGCATATGCTCTTTTTCTCTGAGCATCCATGTGTTCCTTGCATTTGGAACTAGTATGTCTATGACAATCGATCCTCCTTTGTAACATAGCATTATTTGATTCTTTTTCAATCCCTCCAAAATTATTGAAAAAGACAAAAATATCAAATATACCCCAAAAAGAGGAAGGGAAAAGTATTTTATTTGTTTTGGCAGCACAATGAGTCACCCTTGGAAAAATCACATCCTTTCGTTTGTTCATCAAGATCTAGGATTTAACATGACCTTAGGAAGTTGTTATTGCTACATATAGTTGTTTCCTCCTCCCTTTGGTTATTCTTCCAAACATATGGAGAGTTTGCGTTGCCTCCTGCATCATGAACTTATGTCAAGTACCATGTTACCTGAGCCTCATCTTTTGTTGTGCTATTGTTCAAGGGAATTTTTTACCAATTTTGAGTCGGCCCCTCTGCAATTTGTCTCTTTCCCTCATGCCTGACCATCCTGAAAGCCCAATCAAGACTTTGTTCAAAATAAATGAATCCCTCAGCCTGATCATCAAGATCCTCTAGTCCGTTCCCAACGAGCCATAAAAGACATATGGGTAGTGAATTCATACACTCATACTAGACTCCTACCCGAGTTGTAAAGATTTTGAAGTTGTTGCTGAAGCTCTGAAGGCCTCATATCTAGCCATCAGGCCTCATTATATTCTTGAAGATAGATACTATACATGTATATCTTTTTTATTTCGATATGTAGATTTGCTATGTATTGCTCGCGGCTACACTTTATATAGTTATATGACATGGATCTGCAGTGTATTTGATTGGAAACAATGATTTTATTTCATCCTGAGCATGGGTATGCCCACCTCAGTGAGAGAATTTTTATTTTGCAGATGGCACCTCTTGAACTCTGGTCCCTGGGCTCACTTGCTTCATATGTTGGTGAAGACTGGTAATGCATTTCGGCCATCATATTCTATTTTGACCTCACACATTAGGGGGCATCTGTTATAACCCTAATTTGCACCAGACAAGCATACCTAGCATCAGGCCATCTCATTTTCCATTTTTTCCAAGCCACTACTGAAAAACTCTTCTAAAAAACACCCTTTTGAAGGCATACGCACCCTACTTCACTATTGCATGCGTGTATACACTAGCTGACCCACTACAACCCGTGTATACTGAAAAAAGCATAAAAAATAGAAAGTTGCAGATGGAACACAATTTTTTGGGTAAATTGCCTAAACCATTTGACCACCTATAGTTGGTCACTCAACCAGATAATTACCCTCTTCTAGCCTATAAAACAAGAGGTGGGGGGTCCGATTTGAAGAAGTAAAAATTAGAATAAAGAAACTCTACCTATTTTGTGTTCCCTTTGCCCCAATATTTTGCAACCATTTTGTGAAAAGAAGCATATGAAATCAGTTGGAGCAAAGTTGAAAAGGAGCCTAGGACCAGATTTGAGGAGCAGTGGTCGATCTCACTATTGTAAGTTACTCTTGTGAGGTTAATAAAAAGAAGTACTTTTCCCATCCCTCCATATGAGGTGTTCAATGTTCAATATTGATTATATTTTGTTAGAATCTCTAACCTATTAGTTCATATATAATATGCATGTTTGGAGTTCTTTGTTTGTCTTTTGGTGAATGTAGGTTAGCTTTGGGAGGAGACTTGCAATCAAGGAGCAACCTAATGTTAAAGGATGGGCATCAAACGTGGAAGTCAAGGTAGAGTAACTTGATCCTTTTAACCTTGTGTTTACATATGAATAATGGGGTTTATGATGGGATGATGGTAAGAAGTAGGAGACTTTATGGTCATTTTTGCATGCATTACATAAACCATAGTCCATAGGGTGGGAAATCCTTCTACGGAATAGCATTAAGGGTTGTGTAATGCATGTAGAAATGACCATTTAAAGTCTCCAAATTCTTATGATCATCCCATCATAAACCCCATTATTCATATGCAAACACAAGGGTAAAAGGATCAAGTTACTCTACCTTGACTTCCATGTTTGATATCTATCCTTTAACGTTCAGTTTCTCCTTGACTGCAAGTATCCTCCCAAAGATGACCTGTATTCACCAATAGACAAACAAATAAATCCAAACATGCATTTTATATATGAACTAATGGGTTAGAGATTCTAACAAAATATAATCAATATTGAACATTGAACACCTCATATGGCAGGATGGGAAAAGTACTTCTTTTTATTAACCCCACAAGAGTAACTTACAATAGTGAGATCGACCATTTCTCCTTGAATTTGGTACTGGGATCTGCTTCATCTATTCTTCAACTGCTTTCATATATGCTTCTCTTCACAAAATGGGTATAGTTTCTTTACTCTGATTTTTCCTTCCTCAAATGGGACTCCTACCTATTCTTTTATAGGCTAGAATAGGGTAGTTATCCGATTGAGCGACTGGTTATAGGTGGTCAAACGGTTTAGGAAATTTACACAAAAATATGTGTTCAATCTGCAACTTTCTATTTTTTGTTCTTTTATCAGTATACACAGGTTGTAGTGGGTCATATTGCATATACACGTGTGCAATAGTGGAGCAGGGCGTGTATGCCTTCAAAAGGGTGTTTTTTAGAAGAGTTGTTCAATAGTGGCTTGGAAAAAATGGAAAATGAGATGGCATGATGCCAGGTATGCATGTCTGGTGAAAATTAGGGTTATAACATCATCTGACAAGATTTGAATCATTTAAGACACTGTTTTTTCATTAACTTGGTCATCACATTGCATGAGGATACCATAAACTGCTTCCTCTGTGGCATTAGTATATATCATAAATTCTTTCTCAAAATCAAGCTTCACCAAAACCGATGCAGAACCGATTGCCTTCTCGATCCTTATGAAAGCATTTTCGAAATCATCAATACAAGAAAAGGAATGATCTTACTTAATCATATTGTGAATTAGTTTTACCATTATAGGAAAATCAGGAACAAACCTACGGAAAAAGTTGATAACACCCATAAAGGCTTGAACCTCCTTCTTGGAAGTAGGAGCAGGAAGATTTAGGATAGCAACAAACCTTTCAGGATCTATGCTTATTCCTGAATCAGAGACAATGTGTCAAAGGAGCTTTCCCTTGGTAACACCAAAAATAGACTTATAAGGATTTAAAGAAATTCCAAATTTCCTGCATCACATAAGAACCTTTTTAAGATGACCAAATGATTTGATTGGTTTTTTGAATACACAGTTAAGTCATCAAGATAAATCTGAATAATTTTGATGATCAAATTGTCAAAAGCTATTTGCATAGCTATTTGAAAAATGACACCTACCTTAGATAAGCCAAAAGGCATACATTTATAAGCGAAAGTGCCCCAATGAGTAATAAAAGTGGTTTTATATTTATCGGTCCTTTTTACCTTGATCTGATTGTAACCAGAAAAACTGCCAAGTAAGGACATCATCTGTGACCCTGCAACTTGCTGCAAAATCACTTTCATATTAGGCAGAGGAAAATGGTCTTCTATAATAGCCCTATTCAATGCGCTAAAATCAACGCATAATTTGCTCTGACCAGTTGTTTTCTGAATGTGAACCAAATTGGAAACCGACTTAGAATACTTAACAGGGAAAACTATTCCTGCCTTCAAGAGTTTTTCCAACTCCTTTCGAATAGTTCCTTCCAGTGCAGGGTTAATGGGTCTTTGTTTTTGCCTAACTAGTTTTATGCCCTCCTTGATAGGAATGGCATGATGTATAAGAGAAGGATCAAAACCATGAAGATCCTCATAAAACCAAAGAAAAAACATCTTGAAATTCACTAAGAAACTCAGTGAACTTCAATTTTTCTTCATCAGAACATTGAGCACCTATCTTAACATTCTTTGGACAATCGGGTGTCCCAATGTTCAAGGAAATGGTTTCACCCACTTTCCTTTTAGAATCCTATTCTTTATTTTCCTTGTTGTTTCCTACATCACTCGATGAAAATGAACTGTCTAGAGGATTCAATCCCTTCGTAATTTTGTTATCTTCCATTGATATAATTTGCTTAGGCTTATACGATTCATTTTGAATGAAAGAACAGATGGTCTCATAATTAGGTAATACCTTCCATGACTCTATATTGTAAGGGATATGAGGATGGTACAAATATTGAAAGGTGTAATCCAGTCTTTGTGGCAGAAGTTGTCGAGTAGGAGATGCAACAAAAACAACCAACTTGTCAGCCATTGAGTTCAATTCCCTTTTAACATGAGTGATGTTGAAAGATAGAAAGTTTGAGATAAGTGCCAAAACAGTTTGGGTGTAACATTTCATTAACTTGTTGCTAGGAGAATATATCTTATGCACAAGGTTTACAACAAGTTTGGAGTCCCCAAAAACCGTAATATGACCACAACCTAAATTATAGGCATTTTCAATGCCTAGCAGTAATGCTTCAAATTTGGTGACGTTGTTTGTGCAAGAAAAATCTAACCTATAGGAGAAGTTATGAATTTTACCCATAGGAGAGTACAAGATAATACCAGCTCTGTTTCCTTCATTGGAGCATGAAACATCAAAGTGCATATACCACATCCCATCCTCTATGTCGATTTGTTCCAAGGTAGTTTTGTCCTCATCAGCAAAGATGGAAAACACTCCTAGGTCCTCCTTGATGTAATTAACATTAGGTTGTGGGACACTTTCTATATAAGGTGAAATTATTTCCTCCCTTAGAACTATGATGTTTTTACCATTCTAAGGAATGGATAAGCGTGTCGCGTCGAGTGACAGGTATCCACCTGTCAAGGTTTACCAGTCTCATCCTAAGATGATTGAATAATTACTCGTTGGCATATCGATTACCTGAATATTAAGGGTTGTCCTTATTTTAGGATGCACGCACAAAACCAAGGTCACGTCCTTGATTTCACCTATGGTAGATTGTTGTAAACTATTATAGGAGAGCATGAATCTCACATTTTCATTTGTACAATACATGCCTAGCTCTTCCATAAGAAAAATCGACATTACACTTGGGCCTGAACCTCCATCAATGAGACAACAATGGGCTATTTTGTCCATAATATTTACAGAAATAAAAAATAGAGGATTTTTTAGAGGGTGCCTAAAATTATGTAAACCTAATTTATTTACAGTAGATTCCTCTTCAAATATCTCCTCAGAAATATTGGCCATGATGGAAGCTTTTCCTTCCATGAAATTTTTTAGATGCTTTTGTTTCTTTGGGACGACAACCATGTCTAGGAGGGTAGGATCAACTTTAATATTATCCAATTGATTGAGAATGTTTTATTTGGAAGAGGGAAGAGGGGAGGTAGTTCCTTGGCTATCAGGAGCCTTAAAAACATGAACAATAGCATATGGTGAAGATGATCTTGGGCTAGAAGAAGTGTGAGGAGGATCATATTTACCTTTTGGAGCATAGGATTTATTCCTAGTATTTATTATCATGACATCCTCTGGCTCTGCAAAATCTAGGACAATAATAGTAGTTTTAGGCCTTTTACCAAATATTTTATCTCTGGCACTATTCTTTACCTCACAAGTACTTTCCTCATGGTGTTCCTCGCAAAATTTACACCAACTACGAGGCATGATGGCTTTAGGTTGAAAGTTATTTTCATTTGGATTCCTAAAGGTTGGTGAAGAACAAGATGAGGCTCCAGGGGTAAGTGAAGGGACATTTCCTTTCTTCTCATACTCTATCATTTAGTTATTCATGTCTTTTACAAGCTATAAGAGGGTGGACATGTTTGTTTGTTTAACTAAGTCTCCCTTGGGAAGACATGTTCTTTCAAGTTGTTCTTGATAGTCTAAACAAGTATGTAGAGCGGAACCAAGGTTATCAATGGACTTTTCCTCAAGCCTATTATTATATGAGGAAGGTACAACATTATAGTAATGCATAAAAGCAGCTTGGTTATGAGGGCGAATAAGTTTGGGAATTTGGTTATACAATTTGGTGAAACACAAGTTGAAAGACTTGATAGTATCACCCTCTTTATAAGCAATGTTATTGTACTCTCGTAACTGCTTGGTCAAGCTCTTAGACTGCCCATAGGTAGACTTGAACCAATAAACTAAAACCTCCCAAGTAGAAAGAATATTGGGAGGAAGATCAAAGAAATCGGTTGTTGCCTTCCCTTCAAGGGAATTAACAAATAAGTGCATACAAGTGTCATTGGCATTGGCTCCTATGTTGTGACAGGCATTATAAAATGCCACCAAGTGTTTATTTGTAGTGACCATGTTATTCCGTGAAAACCTAGGGAGATTCTCTTTGAATTTAGGAAGTGGATGAGTAGGAAGTGCTAGGTTAAGAGGGGAGGAAACACACCATAGAGTAGTTGTAGAATCTTCTTCAAAATAAAATAGTCCATACTTTTTTATGAATTTGGTGCGATTTGTAGTAGATTGGATAGGGACTTGATGACTATATAAGCTACCAATCACTTGTGAGGTTGAAGGTTGGGATGAAGAAGCACCTCCAGTGCCACCAAAGCCACCACTAGATGCCATCTTATGAACGAAAGGTAAGGGAGAGAAAGATGAACTGGATGAATTAGAAAAAGTTCTCCTTAGATTACTTTATTGGGCTAACAAAACAATGATTCTTCTTCCTTTTTCAGCAATAGGATTAATCTCATGTGATAAACCTCTTCTTCTCCTAGAGATTGGAGGGTTTAAGGACATGAAAACAAGATCAAAACTGTAGGAAAAGAAAGCTATGGTTGATTCCTAGGCTGTCTTTGCCTAGCTACCCAACGTTCGCAGATGCTTATGTATTATTCAATCATTGCCCATGAGTGTTCAATATCAACCCAAGTATTAGCGGCCTCTAAGATGGTATTAAACAAGGTTAAATCAATGTCAGTATGATCTTTAAGACCGAGCTCAATATTGGGCTGCCTTGCAATAGGTACAGTCATGAAGAAAAGAAACAACCAAAATATCAAAGTAGAAATATAAATATATCCAATGATATTCAAGCATACAATCAACCAGAGAGATATGGAAGATCTCCCCAGTATGGTCGCGAAATAAATGTTCAGGAAAATATATGAATTTATCTTACTCAAGCATTTTCGAATCTTGCTTGGCTAAGGCAAGATAGTAGGTAATATTACCCTATGTTTATAGTGTCAAAATGTATTTCCCAATCCATAAGTATTAATTACAAGGGCTTAGGATGATTTTTTGAATAAAATTATTGTTGCAAAATATAACATTTTTATATAATTTTTTGAACATTAACAGATTGCAGAAAGTAAATGTGGAGATCAAAAGAAAAAATACCAAGTCACATATTAGCACAAATGAGACAGAATAACAATCTCTTTATTTCATTCCAAGAAATCAAAAGTATCTTTCTCTTTACAAAAATCCCTGTGGGGGCATGGACCAAGGTCAAAATTAGATATCCCTGATGAAAACCATACAATAGGAATTTGACAAGAAGTAAAAACTAAAATTTAAAATATGGAACATCTTTCCACAGACTGTTTCCCACTTGACTCTGCACAATATCCTTTATTAGTCATGAAACTCAATTCATAAATAGCCAATTCTACACAGACTATCAAAGATAGATCAACATCTCTAAAAAAAACATCTGAATGATATGGTTCAACCTTGAATCTTGTTGTCTACAATAGGACCTTGTTGTCATAAAAGAGAATTAGGATTTTAATGAATTGAAGAATGAATGAAAACTCAAATATCTCAATAAGACTCAAGAGAAAACCTTAGTATGCTTTCTCCTTCTATTCTCCCCTTGTTCTTCCTTCCCATTTGGATTTTATGCATTCCAAATTAGTTGAATTAGGTCAACTACCTCATTTAGTTAAGTTAACTAAAGCTTAACTAATCTTTAGTTTAGGGGAATAATAATAATAATAATAATAATAATTAAGGGTCTTTTATTAAATAATAACTGAGTAGGTGGGACCCCTTGTGACTCCCTTTTATTTCTTAACCAAAATAAACATAATTAGACAACCAATTAAACACATGCCTCCTTGTGGCTCCCATAATTATTTCCACAATTTGAAATTTAAATATAAAAAATATTTCAAATTATATCCAAAACATGTAAATATCCACAATATCCTAAAAAATAGTTTGTTGTCCAAAACATTTTGCAGTCTATTGTCCTCAATAAATCAATTATAACAGATAAATCAAAATCCATATTTTCCACTTTGAGAGGCAATTCTTTCTTTGTTACTTTTGTCCCCTTCGGACTTCCATGAATTAGCCTTAGGTTGGGTGGAACCTTGAGACTTGATCTCACTAATGACATGGGAGCAATCATCCCTCAAGTGCATATGGGAGGACACTGACTTGGCTGAGTCACTTGAAGGAGAGGAGGAAGTAGCAACATCTTTACCTTTGTCATGCACATGGTGAGCCTCAGTTTTGAGTTGTTTGCATAGATGGGAGGATTGTACAGGTGAGTGTGCAAGGGAAATTTGAGGATTTGGGTTTACAGGTGGAGGAGGAGGATTTAATGACAAGTTTGGTCAACCATGATGGTGGGATAATTCTGGGTGAACAATATCTTGCCATCCATCATTCTTGGGAACTTCAAGTTGCAAAGATACATGGGGAGGCACAGGGATACCAGGACCATTTTGGGGCTGGAAGGGAGGCCTCTCTGGTCTAGGTTGAATCATCCCTTGCCCAATCCAATTGAAAAATCCATCTTGAAAGAGTTGGTTTAACTCTTGAGGATCGAGATCAAAATGTATTGAGAATATGGGCCTTATAGACCCACTATTCCAGTTGCCTCTTCCCCTATTGTTTCGTCCATGACTGCCTCTGTTGAAGAAGCTCATCCTATATGAAAAAATTATTAGCAATTATCTCTTAACATACCATACATGAAATTCTCTTTATATGAAACAAAGTTTGGTTCAGAAATTAACATCAGTCCCATGCAATCCAATCCATAAAAATTATTTAATAATTTTCAAATGAGCAGGGGGTGAAGTAGGGTTCATGGTATATCTAGGGGGATTGTAATAAGAAAAAAAGTGATATCATGATAGGGAGTAAGAACACGAGTACTACTCAACAATTCATTAAATAACTGACTATGAAAAAATACCAAAATATATCAGTTGCCATCTATCTCCATGCCATTTTTTTATCACTGTCATACAGAGTTTTAATTTTGTTTTAGCGAATAGGTCGTGCAAAATGAATTTGGGATCGTGAGGGTCTTTATAATGAGCGAAAAGTGAGAAAATGAGAGGGAATTATACATATACTATTCATAACTCTATTTTAATTATAATCCAAAATTCATCCACTTCTAAGACCCAAAACTTTTAACTGTTCCTTAATTGCATACAGATTTCTTGTTGTCTTCAATAAAAAAATTAATTTCCCATAATTCTTCAATTTATATCAATCTGTGCATCCTATATAATGATTATGCAAATGATGTTCAATTCCACAGTAACAACATAACCATTTGAGCCACAATCTTGTATACTCTAATGTTGATCTCTTCTTTTTAAAACAATCATAATATGCACAATGATCCCCATTATCTATATCCAATATTCATTCCTAGAAATCAAACAATAATAGATCAAGATTAACCATAAAAAATCAACTCTCATAAAACAATAATTGGGCCCAATTTAATCACCCACAGATCCTTTTTAAATATGGACAAAATCAAGAGGATATTTGATAAACCTATCATACACACAGGTCTTCAACCATATAATCATCGATACCAATATTAATTTGACAACAGTACTTAACCAAAAACATGTATCTCTGAACCTGAGATCCACATTCATCAAACATATACATTTTTCCTTCCAAAAGAAACACTCGATAAAAGATAGATCCATATGATGTATGAAGAGAACAGAACCATATCGACACACATGTGTCTCTTTTAAAATTAACAGGACCAATATTATATTTGATGAATCGATCATACACACAGGTTCCTTTACAACTCAATTGGAATCATGATCATGCAAGGATTCAACATAGTAATAGGTGGAAAGACCATAATAGACCAAAAGGAAAGATCTCGGGTTATAGGTAACCCATACTTTTTTTTTTGTTCAAACAAATTCACCACAAAGAGGAAACATAGAGACTTGACCAAGAGATGGTCCTTGAAGTGAGAGATCATGTGCCCTTTATAATTACCACAATCATTAAACTGGTAAACCAATGTCTTGACAGAACCAAAAGGTGTCGAGCGAAAAATAGAAGGAAGTTGGGTTCTTTAGAAATTTATTACCACTGAGAAGCAACCATAGTTAAACACATATAATCTTGGAAGAACAAAGAGTCGTTCTCCTTTGACAACACCACATTCTTTCAACTCATAACCCAAAATATTGACAGAGCCATAAAGAGAACGCCTGAGTAGAAACAAGGCAATTCAATCTCAACAACCCATGCATGCACAAATGCCTCTTAGAACTTTATTTCATAGAGGAAATTAGGGTTGATTTAAACAATGAAGAATCCTCATAAACACAAAGAGACCGTGTCTCTTCCCAACACCCAGGAGGTCGATAACCCTCGAAATATAATTGACAGTGAGGCTCAAAAACATAATAGTTGTCCATTATAAAAGAGATGAGAGGAGCGAGTGTTAAAAATCTTGTGAAAATAATTATATAGCACAACTTGTAGCCATTCCATACATACACAAGCCTCCATTTAACATTCTGGGAAAAACAAGATTGGACTATGGAACGATTTCAACATTAGTGACAATAGGAAAATCCATAACAACAATAGCTCAGGGCTTATCCAAAGAGAGAAAGAACCATAACACTGTCAACAGTTCCACTGTAACCTGGATAAATAATCACAACAACGACCAAGACATAAAAGGGGTGACATCAACTAATACCCAAACTAGTAGTAAAACCCCCAAAAAATAAAACTTAGAGCTCGTTGCACCATTGTTATCATTTTCCACAGAGAATCATCATAAAACCCAATCCGACTGAATTCATCTTATCAATAACCAATGCACAAACTTTATAAAGCAATAGCACCCATTACTTTCCTTCAAAATTCCAACATTCCATAGTAATCACAGAGAAAAAAATAACACAACACTGATACTCAATCAAAAACTCAAGAAACAAACAAAACCCATGCAATCCCGAGCCACCATTTGATTCATAATACAAAGATACCATCATGGATGGAAAGCAAAGAGCCATACCTGTGAAAAATCACTTCAATGAATAGGTGTTTTGAGTTTTCCCCTTCAAAACCTGAAATCGTGGAGCTTCCACAACCAACAGAGAAAAAATCAATTATGCTAGGGTGACAGCCTTGAGGGTGGTTTGGACTGATGTGCAGTAAATTCACATCACTTCCTCACCTCGCCCTATTCAATTTCATGTATGATCCATCCCATTAAAATAACATCAACCATTAAATTCAAACCATAACCATTGCATAATTCAATTCCATATATGTTGTATAGATTCGATGCCATATCCATTCTATAATGCACCACCTGAAACATGTCACAATAATAACCATATGTGCTTACCATATAATCCTTCAAACAAAATCGCATAATATTTTAACCAAAATGCATAATATAGCACCTAGGTCCATCACTTGTAACAATTTATATCTTCATTCAAGGTTTATATGTAATCTTTTTACCATAGCCTTAGGACTTATTCTAGTTTTTTCCCCTTTTTGTTTTGCCCTAGCTCCCATATCATCATACTATATTTTTCATAAAATCATGTACAAGATTACTAACCAATGTTATATCATAACATAACATAGCACCTGTAAAACAATATAATCCTTATATCCATAGCACTGCCTTGTAATGCAAGTGAATGTTAACAACATTTAGCAACAATGCATCCACCACCCATGTTTTCATAATGAATGAAACCAAGACTGTATGATCAACTGTATAAGACTATGTAATTATCATCATAACAACAACAAACATATAAGCGTAATGCATCGATCATATCACCTCTAGTCTACAAGGGGGTCCCACCTACTAGTTAATTATTACTATTATCATAAGTAAATAATAGAGCTTAGCAATCCTTTGGGAGCATAATTCATTATTGCGATTTTAATCATCAACAAATACCCCTTTTATTAATCTTCTCAACTCCATGCTAAAACTAGAATCTTGTCAGTGCTAAGATCTTCTCTTTGTGCAAACAACAAGCCAATGTTGATCCCACAAGCCAATGATGAGACCATCTTTTGAAATTTCTGGAAAATTTGTAAAGTCAACATAACTTGTCTATAAAATGTCCAAATTTAGTATAAATCCATTCTCTTTTTGTGTGGACATGTGTATAGTAATATGGATGGGAGTTGGTTCTATTTTTTCTTTTGCAATGTTGAGAAGCACATTAGATGCAGTTGTAAATAATTAAGAGCAAACTCAAGATATAGTTAATATCATTCATGACAAACCCATGAATCATTACCATCTCATAAGTGACAAATCCATTTTCATGTCAAAGGTTCAGAGTTTGTGGACAATGGAAAAATAGATTTTGGATGCCATTATGAAAATGTCCATGAGTTTGTCCATTTATATCTATGTCCATGTGTGTTTATCATCGAAACATGCACTTTGATGGCACAATCTACTACCATAGACAGTTGTCAACAAGATATTTCCCAAATTTCTCAACATACATAGATGTTTGCATTGAAGAGGGGAACACACATATTATAAGTCTTCATGTTGAGCTTAATGAATAGTGTTTGTATCCCCAAATATAATAGGAGAAAAAATGCCACCATGAGCCTCATCATGAACAAAGTATATTTTCATTGGATCATGCTGGATAAAAAATGGAAAGGATAAGGAAATGGCTCTACGATGGTGGTATGAGGTTTGATATTGAAGGATGAAACATAACGAAGAGATGGTCAATGGAGACAAAGTGAAATCATGACAGAGAATACATGATATGGATATTGAACTTACAGTGGTTTCTCATCATAATCTTCCCTCCCGTGCCTGAGGGTTTGCATTTCCTCATGCAAATGAAGTAGGGGACTGATATGTGAAAAACTATGTGTTGGACTTTGATATTTGAATGCTTACATTGATGGTTCTTGAATACATTAGATACTTTGTTTTTATCTCTTTTTTCACAACCATATTTCTTGTGACATATGTTTGAACAAGAAACAATAATGAAGTGTTATGCCTTCAACCACTTGAAAGAATATTATGATGATTTATGCATGAACAAGAGATTTTAGATGGTAAATTTCTTATATGTTGGGTTTCTATTACTGTCACAAATTAAAACATATTTATGGTCTTTATTTATTTTGAACATAGTACAAAGAAAAGTACAATCAAGGGATGGGTCAAGAATGGAAGAGATGGTTGAGAGTATGAAGTGTAAAAGAATGAATAATGGTGGTCTAAAAGAGGTGGAAGCAAAATACATAGAATGTCCTCATAAAAACAAAGTAAATTACTTGATGTGGAATCCTTAGTTTGGTATACTTGTCATTTTCATACATTCATTTGGTAGCACATGAGACATATTTGCAAGATTTGTTTTTACATTTTCATAACTATATTTATTTTCTTGTATGTAAATAGGTATTAAGGACAAAATATTATACCTTCGACCTCTCCAAAAAGTTTTGTTGAAGGATATAGACAAGGACTAACACAGTGAAGTTCTTTTGGTACTCATTTTGATTTCTGTCATAATGAATAGGGTACTACCTTAATTTATTTTTGAAACAGAGTGCATATTTGCTTTATAGTTGGGTACATCCACTAGGTAGGATAAAAATGGGGAAAGTGTAGAGTGGAAGGGATGGGTATATAGAAATGGAGTGGAGTGATAGAAAAGATAAAATGAATGATGGTGAGGGATAAATTACAAGCTTAATTAGATATTTGTCATAATTCCCTAAACTTTTAACAAATTAATTTTTTTTATAGATGGTTTTACCTCAAGTTTTACCTTTGCTTAGAATTCAGATTTGTATTGTAGGCTAAAATAGGAACTTGTGGAACATGATGTTTACTTAATGGAGGCTAAATAGAAGGTGTACTAGAGCTTAGAGATCATGAGAACGATTGAAGAAAATGTTTCTATTGGAAAAGAATGAGCCTGATGGACACTTGAAAATTTGAGCAAGGTTGTTGAAGATGTTGAATGATGATCAAATCTATTCAACTATACCTTGCTATAGGACTGAATGACAATATTTCATTGGAACGATATGTTGTTGAAAGAAACTTTAGAAAAATAAATAAATTGTTGCAAGTTGTTTGTTAGGATCATTAAACCATACAATATTTATCCATATCCCCTATGGGTACAATTCAATCTATGTGAATGTATTTAATTGAATTTGAACATAGAAAGAAATCATTGGATTGTCGAACATTACTGTAAATTGTTAACCAATGTGAGACAACTCACCAGTGATGTCAATGAGCATCAAGGTACCTTAATGCATCTTGTCATGAATGAATTAACATGTTGGAGTCAAGTAACTTGCAGGATCTAATAGTTAGGAGGCATTAATGTATCCTCATTTCTATCAATGATGAAACCTCTCATTGAGGAATACAAGTTCCAAGGAATTATAAATATCTCTAATCTCGATCCCAGGTGATGTGTTTGAGTCAATGGGATGAGACTTGTTGAAAGGTGGGCCTTAAGGAATCCCACATCATTCGATATGAGAATAACACAAATTATTTTAAAGAACCATAATACAAGATTGAACCAACATGCATAACTTTATTGAGAATTTTACCTGCCACTTGTCTAGTTTTCAAGAAAAGCTCATGTCCGTTTGCGCCATTAAAATGGTTTTCACAACTGGACTTTTTTTCTTTTTCTTTTTACTATTATATTTATTCATTTATTACACTGTCCTACTCTACTTCAAAAACAAGAATTCATTTTATCAAATGTAGGAGTATTTCCATTGGAGCCATATACGTAACATGATTACAAATATGCTCATATTAAGGTTTGAAACATATGCTTTGAGGGATACAAAAATATGTGGAACTGACTACTTTGATTGCAAATATGTCAAGAAATGTTGAAGAATAGAGTGGTGCTTCAATCTGATGGTTTTATGTCACTAAAGTTCAATGTAGTCATGTTTCCCTTGGTCTACTTGTTCATCAACACCGCTTTTCATGTTCCCCTTTGTCATGTCATGTAGATCTTCCACTATCTGTTGATTGGTCTCTTGAATGCATAAAGTATTTGATGATGGGCATGATATAAATTCCTCAATCTTAGGTTCTACTATTTTCTCTCCATCAAATGTTTTCCATGGACTTTTTATCTCCTCTCGGTATTCTTTTTTATGTTGCACATAGATTTGTTTTTCTCTTTTATCACTTCCCAGAGTGTAGGTATGTTCCCAATTGTTGTCAGAATTTGCTCTTCCTGATATGCTGAGATATTTCCAACTACTAACAGGATTTGAGAGATTTCTTGGAGTAAAATCCTTCTTTACTCAACAGATTCTTGAACATTCCTGAATTTTTCTCGTTGGTAAAGCGTTTATGTCTTGCAACATGGATTAGTGCATGGGGCTCTTACAACACCTAGAAATAAGGAAACAAATGAAACCGACAGACATGACAGAACACTACTTGAAGCAACATTAAACAATCTATATAATTGTCATGTTTTTAAACTCCTCATGCTACTGAGACCCTATTGTCACCAAGTTATCTGTTCACATGAGTTATCTATTCACAAATTAAACTCACTTGCATAAAAGGAAACACACTCATTTGTGAGAAATGAAACACATTTGCATGTAAGGAAACAATGAGGCTTCAAATAAACTCACTAAAGTGACTGTATAAAGCTATTACGCTACATAAAACTCTACAGTGAGGTCATGTTTGCGCCTTACTACTTCTCCTCCACCAAGTTGCAATTGTAACTAAATTACACACAAAATATGAGACTTGTGAAAACAACTTACCTATGCTTTAATCCCTTTAGCACCTCCCCGAAAATGATGCCAAAAATATCGGGTTATTTATATACATAAATCCTTGACATTAAATCATCAATCCCAGAGTTCGTAGGATTCCAGATGCAAGCATAGGAAATGAAGGATCAAAGACTATTATAACCTATCTACTAAAGGTATCAATTTAGAAAGAAAAAATGCAATCAAACCACACAAAAACTAATTTCGGACACTTTATCTTGTATTCACAAATTTGTAGCAAGATTGTAATGGATCTTGCATATTATGCCAAGATGTCTTATTTTCACATAGATATGTCTCTAATGTAATCTCGTGTAATCAATGAACACATGATATTTCGATGTGTGAAGAAATAAAAAATACCTAAGAACATAAATCAAATATAGAACCAATTATTGGTTCATTGGTTTGGGTCTCATTGATAGTTGTATGTTGTAGTCTTTCACTTGGGAAACCAAGCATTCTTGCACTCAAGGAGATGATTAACTCAACAAGCCAATGGATTCCAATTCCTATGTTAACAATGCTAATATTGTTGGTTAGCAAAAAAAATTAAAAATATATGTGCACACTTGTTCCTTACAATGGTAATCAAAGCATAAACGCTAGTGAGTAAAGGCAAAGATAAATTGCATGAATAATTGAAAGGAAATGATAGTAGAATTTTAAAATCGATTCTATGGAAATAATTAGAAATACAGATCGAAATAACTATGCATCTAGATACTCAAACAAATCTACAAAACATAAATGGAAACTAAATCTACAACAACGAAAAATAAGCAGGGTATACTGGAGAGAGGGGGGGCCTTCCTCCTCCAACATACTCTTCAAGAGGATTGCAGTGACTGGTAAAAAATATACAATAGAGACGTCTTTATTACAACATAAAAATGATTGATTACAAAGAACAATTCAGTGCTTCGCGCAAAAAAAAATAATGATCAAAAAATAAATCCACGACCTCCTTCAATCCCAGTGTCTCTCGAATTTATCAGTACAATGTTTAGATCATGAAAGGAAACTGTTACAGGCAATGATTTATGCAATCAACAAGAGAATCATGTTGTTTGAATTATGTTGAGTTTGGATAGGAATAATTGCATTCTATTGGTGTAATGAAAAAGAAAGGAGGTTGATCTAGTTGATGGATGATGAATGGGAGATATGGAGCCTTCCATATGGAGCATATAACCAAATACATGAACTATAATTTGTTGCAACCAATGAATAATTTGAAAATGGGTCGCAACAGTAAATATTGGAAAACCCAATTTAGATATTCGCTCCTATCTCCTCCATCTTTCACTTTATGAGAAATCTATCATTATCTCACTCAATTTAGGCTTTTAAGCACAAAACCTGTGATCCAAAATTTTGATTTTCATCTTTAGCTACTTGAAAATTGTTTTCAAATATTGTTTCTTGTTGGCACAGGGGCAAACCCAAGGTTCAACGCTACAACATCGCACCAAAAAAACCCTAAGTACTAGCCCTTTTGGAAACACCTACGAAGCATATGAAGTCTCACCCGAGGTAGAGGCAGGGGTGGTTGCAAGACTCCAGTGTCTGCAACCTTAATTGGGACATAGATATGTGATTGTAGCACCTTAACAGAGCACTTAGAAACTACAGCTCGTGAGTATTTAACCAGTGTCTACTTCACAAATAAAACCCTAATTACAGAGCATCGCAATATTCCTTCAGATCTAAGGCATCTAGTAGCACTTAGCATAAAGAGATAGATTAAATCTAGCAGATTCAAGCACAAAGCACATTCACATAGGTCAAATATATCATCCATATACATTATTAAGCACAAGCATCAATAGATCTATCTATCTATATCAAATCACTTAGCAAGTAAACACATAAACACATCAATACATCACATAAATCATGGAAATGCAACATGTACGTGGTTCACCCCCACGTTGGGGCTACGTCCACCAAATCTTCTCTTCTTATTATTTTTGGCCAAGATTCTTACAGGCATATAGCATCAAAATCCTAATCCACAGAAGATTGGAGATTTGCGCGTGCTCCACCAGATCCTCCTTCTTCAAGCTAGGGTACAACACCAAGACTTTACACAATCACTTGCACTTGGCCTTGCAAGCCTCACATAGTATGCACAAAGAACTTACAATCCTTTGATCACATATATCAAATGATAGCACTTATCACATTCACACATTGGCACTTAGAACTTATCATTTTCATCACCTAACTACTTTATTTATACATTACAAAATTGGGCCTAAACATGGGTAAACCCATGGGCCGACATTCCCATACCCGTTACATAATCCCAAAACCCAAAAATCCCTAAAAAGGGGTCAATATCCCGCAATCTCTGCTTCGTCTTGTGATTTTCCTTCGACAGCCTGTCGAAGTCCCAAAAATAGGTCAAACATGACCAAGAATCCTCAAAACTTGGTCAGGGACCAACAGGCCCCCAACACTCACCTGTGACTCATCTTGAGTCACTCTGGTCTGATTAGTTCTGCTTCAAAAACCTCATGCTTTGCTTGAGCTTATTTGACTTGTTGTTGTGCTATGGCTTCCTTTTCAGAAAAATCTTGGATGTCTTCTTCATTGACAGGTCCCTCTAGGCACTATTCAGTTCCAGTGACGACTTGCTCCAGTTCTTCTCCTTGGCCTTTGATCTCTACGAACAATTGGAAAGCCTCATCCTGTACAGGTTGGAGCCTCTGATTTACTTCCATAACTCTTCTATGAATGGTGTGGACCTATTGTTGGGCAGTGCGCTACTCTTGGGATCACTTCATTATTTCCATAGCTGACAAGGGCTTCAATTGCGCCTGTATTTTCTCTGTTTGTTGATTCGCTTCCTAGAGATGTGACTCCAATGCCTTCAGTTCTATATTCTCAGTCAGTCTCTCATACGTTTGGGCACTGCGATCACTCAGTTTCTTACATTCCATGGAAAGGGCCTTTATTCTCTCAACTATTCTTCGAGCAGTTGCTTCTCTTTGATCCCTTACATCCTACGGAGTGTCGGGTAATGTGAAGAGCTCTAAGTCTACTATTCTCTATTGGAACTACTGGATAGCTTCCATGAGATGCTCTAATTGATTTGTGACTTGGTTTTCTACCTATGTTTCTAATCCTGTCATAGAGAAAAGTTCTCT
>SNQJ01S0012751.1:229941-241358 GCA_010110895.2 Picea sitchensis | reverse complement strand
GGCAAGAAATTGTTCTTTTTCTTGTTGTATATGTGTTTTATCTTCTTCAAAATTTTCCTGGAGGGAAACCTTCTCCTTCTTTGCAACTCTGTGTTGTTCTATGAGTATGCCTTGCACTTGCTTCAAGGCTTGAGTGGTTTGTTCTATTTCTTCTTTTGCTCGATGAAGGTGAGCTTTGGTTACATCTTCTAGTAGACGAAGTTGGGCTGGCTCATCTCCCAACTCTGGTTTTCCCGATGACAGGAGTGCAGTGGAGACTACACAACTGGATTGAAGGGCCTGTTGTACCCCTCGAAGTTCGACCTAAATTATGTCGTAAATTTATTCCTTCTTGGCTTCTTGTTTCTCCATGATTTCTTGCGATGCATCATTTAGAGCTGCTATGATGAAGTAAAAATCATCAGTAGTGAGTACAGTCTACATATTGGTCACGGTGGCTCTTGATTTCTTCTAGGAAAAAGGTTTCGAGGGAGAAACCTTCCTCTTCTTCAGGGTATCAACCTCGTCTCTGGGAAGTGTTACTTTGCCTTGATTCTATTCAGTTTATTTTCCATTTGTCTCTTCTACTTATTCGTCACCCCCTCGGTTAGGTGATACTGAAGCAGTCTTGTCTGAGGCGCTGCTTAAGTCTTGGACCTCTTCATTCTTCATCCTTCTGCTGGTTCCTAATGTGTCATGTTCTTTGTGAGTTGTCTCTGGGCTATCAAGTTCAAGGTCATACATCTTTGCAGGGTTAGCAAGGATAAGGAGGTTTGTTGACCAGTCCTTAGTGATCTCCTCGAGGTCTTCTTCCATGATTTTGTAGTACGATTGAAGCTGCTCCTTATGTTCATCGGCTCACGTTGTAATGTAGATGAACTGTGGATATACATGGAACATTATCAAGGGTCAGAGCCTCTATAAGGTGTTTGGAGTCATGTGAGGTTCATCTTCGATGGCTCACTTCAACTGGAGGTAATATGTGTGAAAATCAACATTCGACTGCCACTGTTTACTCATAACGCTTGAGTACCGGAGTGTGGTGAACTTCGTAGCAAGAGACTCGAATGGTTTGATATCTGGGAAGTTCACACCTTTCATCATCTCCCAGGTAACAAACACGATGAGGATCATGAGCCAGCTAAAGTGAAATTCATAGCCCTGATCATGTGCTTCGCAGAATTCTAGTTCCAATTGATTAAATAGGTTCTTTGCCCAATTCATTTGTAGGCCTTCCACGCACTTCCCTGTGAGTTCAAAAACAAAGCCTGTGACCTACATGGGTCTGTTATTCTATACCAACTTTCCATCTATTAGTTGGCATGCTAGGTGCCATGTGCCACTATGGATGGAAGCTACCTTGTAGCCTCACGTCCCCTTATCAACATCGTCGTAGGTATCCTTGATCTTCTATGCTAGTGCACGATCTATGGATTTTCTTGGATAGAATTCATGTGGGTCAGGTCCTTGCATACTCAATCCTGTGATCCTATGAATCAACATCGAACCAAATGTGAGATGGAAGTCTATCCATAAGTAGAAGCCATGGTAACATGAAAGTAGTAGATTGGTGCAGGCATTAACTTCCCGGTGCCTTCCAAACTGTGGTATTTTCATGACATTCAGGAGGGTGGACTATGCGAGGTTCAGAGTCCATTGCCGGGGGATTGTCTTTGAATTCTTCCCCTTCTTCCTATTCAAGTATATATATGGGGTGAGCATATTATGATTATTTTGATCTCCTAAGTTGAAGTCGCTGAACTTCAATGTGGAGATCTTGTCCTGTTGTGCTCAGACTGCGCGTATCCCCTTCTGGAGGCATGCAGTAACCATGGTGTACTCAAAATATCTTGTCACACTATCATGACTCACCACATTGGTCAGAGGTGGGATGTAGTCGGGAAACAAAATGATTTGTTGGAACTGGGGTAGACCTAGGGTTCAATGCTACAACAACCCACCAACAAAACTCTAACTACCGACCCTTTCGGCAACAACTGCAAATAAAATGAAGTCTCACCCGAGGTAGAGGCAGGGGTGGTTATATGACTCCAGTATCTACAGCCTTAGCTGGGACACAGATGTGTGATTGTAACACCTTAACAGAGCACTTAGAAACTACAACTCGTCAGTATTTAACGAGTGTCTACTCCACAGATAAAACCCTAATTACAGAGAATCACAATATTCCTTCAGATCTAAGGCATCTTTTAGCACTTAGCATAAAGATATAGATTAGATATAGAAGATTCAAGCACTAAGAACATTCACATAGGTCAAATATAGCATCCATATACATTATTAAGCACAAAGCATCAACAGATCTATCTATCTATATCAAAGAACTTAGCAAGTAAACACATAAACACATCAATACATCACATAAATCATGGAAATGCAACATGTACGTGGTTCATCCCCACCCTGGGGCTATGTCCAACAACTCTTCTCTTCTTTATTATCTTTGGTCAAGCTTCTTATAAGCACATAGAATCAAAATCCTACTCCACAGAAGATGGGAGATCTAGGCGCACTCTACCAGATCCTCCTTCTTCGAGCTAGGGTACAACACCAAGCCTTTACACAGTCACTTGCACTTATCCTTGCAAGCCTCACACAGTATGCACAAAGCACTTACAATCCTTTGATCACATAGATCAAACGCTATCACTTAGCACGTTTTCACATTGGCACTTAGCACTTATCATTTTCATCGCCTAGCTACTTTATTTATGCATTACAAAATGGGGCTTAAACATGTGTAAACCCATGGGTCGACATTCCCATACCCGTTACATAATCCCAAAACCCAAAAATCCATAAAAATGGGTCGAGATCCTATGATCTTTTCTTTTTCTTGCGCTTTGCCTTTGACAGCCTATCGAAGTCCCAAAAATAGGTCAAACATGAAAAGAATCCTCAAAACTTAGTCAAGGGCCAACATTGCCAAAAGATTGTTGTTAATTCAGACCAGGGCTTTGACCATGAGATGGAGGCTCACTCATGTGACCTAGGTGTGATTTGATGAACATAGAACCATATTAATACACATGGCTTCAAAACCCTTGTTTCCAAATTGTAGTTGGAAATGCAGAAGTATGTCAACCAATGATGTCGGGTACCAGAAGTGAACTGATGGTACAAGAAATGAATTTAACTGTGGATATAAACGGTCATTATTAAACCAACCATAATCCTAATTAATTCATCAAAAGGAAATAAAATATATAATAATTGACCACTTGATGCTTATAAACTTGTTAGGCATTATTTATGAAGAATTATGGTGAAAGAAGTACTGAATAAGTGAAAGGATGATCACAAAGGGATGACTTGGAAGTGAGAACGATGTCAAATTGGTAGTGCACCAAGGCTCATTATTCTTACCCTTGTTATTCTAAGTAAATACATATCAAGATGACGATTGGAATCCAAATCTTTCATAGTCACCACCATGAACTATGGGGTGCTGCATTAGGAGGGGAATCATATCATTTTAATGTTTTCCTTGAAATGTCTTATATGGGGAATAAACCTCTAAGCCCTTTCAAGTTCAACCCAACTTGGTTGGAGGAGGAAGATTTAATTAATTTGTTAAAGGAAAAGTGAGTGCCTTTTGATGGGTCTTTAAATGTCTTAGGTTCTCTCCAGTTTGAATCCAATATAAAGAAAATAAGCAAGATGTACAAAAGTAGGCACATGAGAAAAGATTAAGGGATGATTAGGATGTGGTGGCTTATGAGACAAAATTGGAAGAATTATACAATGTTGATATGGATGGTCATCTAAATGAGGATATTAAAACTAAGGTATAGTTTTCAAAGAAAAAAAGAAGGAAGTTCTTACTTGATAAGGAAGTGACTTAGAGGTTGATGGGAGGAACTCTTTAACTAGAATAGAGTTATGAAAATATTAGGCATTTTCATTAGTTTTCCTTACAGAGAAAGAATGTAAATATTATTTGGAGGATAAATAGACCTGGTGAGAGTGTTGTTTCCAACTTTGAAGAAATAGCTAAAACACGAGTGGAACTATTTTTAGATATTTACAGAGGAAATTAGGGAAACTATTGTTGAAGTGGTAAAAATGACCTCATTGTTTCCAATTTTTGTGAATGATGAGGATAACATAAGGCTTCTAGAGGAAGTTTCCAAAGAGGGGTTACAAATTGTTCTACATTCATTTCAAAAGGACAAAATTTTAGTTCCTAATGGTTTGCCTATGGAGTTTTTCCTAGGTTTTTATGAAATTATTGAAGAAGATTTTCTAAGAGTGGTTCAAGAATCTAGGGTTTTTTGTTAGATACTTGTTTCCTTCAACTCAACATTCATTGAGGCTCTTATTCCAAAATTTTATGATCCATCTACATTTGGGGAATTTAGGCCTATTTCATTATATAACTACATTTATAAAATTGTGGCTAAGTTTATAGATAAAAGAGTGAAGGATGCATTATCGATGCATATTTCCAGTGTGAGGTTTGTCTTTCTATCGAGTAAGCATATGCATGAAGCCATAAGATTTGTGCAGGAGGACCTACATTCTATTAAGACAAGGAATATGCAAGCTATGGTGATAAAATTAGATTTGTCTAAGGCCTATGATAGGGATAGTTGGCTTTATCTTAGAATGGCATTGATCAACTCTAGTTTTTGTGTTCAGTTTGTTAACTAAGTGATGAGTTGTTTCACATCTATGTCTTTTTCTATTCTGATAATTGGTTTAGCATTTGCTTTTATTCAAGCTTGGTAGTGGGTTGAGACAAAGTTTCCCCATGTCTTCCTTATTGTTTCTCATAGTTGTTGAAGGGTTGAGTACGACCTTACTAGAGGCCAAGAGGTCATGTAATTTCAGGGTATCAAGGTTGATGTCTCATTATTTTTATCTCACTTAATATTTTTGGATGCTATTATTATTTTCTATGATGGCTCTTGAAGAGATGATTCAAAAATGAAGGAGATATTAGACCTTTACTATTCTGCAATTGGGATGAAGGTTGATGTGGTTAAGTTTATAGTATCCTTTTCATGTATTGATGATTGGAATGAAAGGTTCTTATCTAATATTTTTCCTTTTATCAAAATTTGCTTAAATATGGCTTAAAATACCTTGGTTTTTAGCTAAATCCCAATGATTATTCTATAATGGATTAGGATTGGCTTGTGGGGAAGGTTGAGAAAATGTTATCTATGTGGCAAAATAGATGGCTCTCTCGAGGGAGGTGTTTATTCCTAGCCAAATCAATTCTATAGGCTATACCAGTCTATTGGATGTATCTAGATTATATATCAAAAGGTGTTCTTGAAAGGATTCGAATAATTGTTTTTAGGTTCACATGGACATGAGGTAAATATAAGAAAGGAATTTCTTGGGTTAGCTAGAAGAAAATTGTTATCTCTAAGGAGTTACGATGATAGGGCCTTACAAATACTCATATCTTCTTTAAAGCTTTGGGTGCAAAATGTGGCTTGAGGTTGAATAATGGAAATTTTATTTGGAGTCAATTTGTATCCCATAAATACATATTTACTGATAACCTTGAAGAGTGGTTAAGGAAGCCTCATAAGTCATTCCATAATGCCTCCATTATATGGAAGGCAGTAGATTTGGCCTTTCCACTAATTGGTGGATGGTTGATATGAAGTGTGGGTATGGGGAACATGGCCAAAATTGGTTTGGATCCTTGGACAGGTCATGAAGGTAATCATATGCACTCTGACAATTTGGTGAACCTATTACATGGAAATGGTTTTTTCACTCTTAATAAAGTAGTTGGTCTTGAAAATTCTTTGATTTGGAGGAAAGAATGGTTATTAATAGACATCATTGGGTTGGTTGAAGAGGATGTGACTTTATTACTTCTTGAACGAAGATTCATGTTTATATTAAGGATTATAAGGATGATTTGTTGTGGTAAAAAGATATAGTAGGTGGATTATATACCCATAAACTTTGGATATAAATCTCTATGTGGGGAGGTTTTAGCAGTGGATCTAGAGTGGTGGTTCAAGGTTACTTGGAATTTAAAGTGTCCCTTCAAAATGAGGATATGTGACTGGCTCTTAGAGAAAATGTTCTAACATAGGATAATTTATAGAAGAGGAATTGGTATGGGCCTAGCAGATGCTCATTATGCAAGGAATCTATGGAGTATATATATCATTTTATTATATTAATATCTTACATTTTTCAAGTTTGAAAAGAGGTTAAATATTGTATGGGTCTTGGAGACGTGTGGAATGAAAACTCAATTGAGGATTCTCAGAGGGCTTGGTGTGAGAACATAAGGATAAAACCTACAAATATCTAAATATTATTCTTGCATGGGGTATTTGGGTTGCAAGGAATGATAGTTTATTTGAAGACAAGATCATTCCATCTCGTTAGTGTGCACCTCAAAGCCTAAATATTCTTATATGTTTTAAACAAACAAAATAGATGAATCCTACTAGGAATATTGTCATGAAACAAATGGATATATTAGGGGCATGGACCTATTTCGACAAAGCATCTTAAGGTGATGCCATAATTTGTGGGGCTAGTTGTATTAAAACTCCAAATATAAGAGAGACAATCCACCATAAAACTTCATAAATAAACCCTAAACAACAAACATATCTAAACATTCACCATGAACAACATAAGAATATATATAGAAGAACCCTTAAGGTAGGTGTTGACGTGTTCAACTTTTTTCGGCAATAGCAAGGGGTACTCCCAGGTATATGGTCCCAATTAGACCATACAACGTTTTGGATTTGGAATCCCATCTAGAATCTGGCCCGACTGCTATTTATTGTTGTCTTTTGGTTTTCGTACCGGTTACGGTCTGGTGTATAGATGAAGTGGTTGGATGTAATGCGGAGTTGTAGATGAAGACCATGTATGTAGAGAAAAATAATCTATTACTAATCTATGCTAACCTATCCTAGCTAGGAACACACTAGAGTAACTGGTGAGTTATAATGCAACCAAAACTTTACACAACTTTTATACAGTTAGCTGTAACAAAAGGGGAAGATTGGAGACAAATGTATACATATGTATATAATCATATTAGTCTAGATCACAACAACGTATACTGTAATAACCCACAAATCTCAATGTGTTGAAATATTCAAATAAATATCAATAATTGTGGAATGACAAAGATTGTATAAGAATTAGTCTATAACAAAAAAAGCATTCTTATAGTCCATAGAAAAAACAATTATCTTCACTTGAAGTAGTTCAAAGATTTGATCAGTTTCTACACAGAATTCCTTCTATAACATGTCATCCCTGAGGGCTTCTCAATCTTCATTAATAGTGTATAAGTTCTCAAAAATTTTCTTGGGTCTATACAATGCTTAAAATTCCAAAAGTCCTTTTCAAAGGAACCTCTATCCTATTTTATACAAAAACTAGTAAATCCTATGTGTCTTTTCACCTTCTTCTTGAAGAGGAAGTTACAAAACTGTTCATCTTCTCTTTCCTAATGACAAGTGGAAGAAAGGAAAAAAATTGAAGTGGTTAGGAAAAGGACGAGAGAAAAACAACCATTTTGTCCTTTCCCTATGAAATTTTTCTTTGGAGATATGTTATCCAAACTGCCAACTGATCATATAGTGACTCGATTCTCCTATATGTTAGTTGTTCTAGTGTTTATTTTTCCATGGAGATGATGTCATCAAGAGAGATCATGTCCTTTTCTAATTTTTTTATAAAATATTGTACCATAGTGTGAAGCTTCACTGGCTATAAAAGATGTTGGTCAATGAGATCAGTGGACACAAAGGTTGTCCCTTCGACGTTTTGTTTCCTTCGACTCGTGTTGTCCTGGACTGCATTATCCAATTATTATATGACCAAATTCTTCCCATGTTCACCTAATCTTGGAAGAAGACCATTCCTTATCAATTCCTGGGCAGATTTGTGAGTCCTTTAACATATTTCCATTTCCTTGGTTAGTTATTTATCTACATTTTTCCCTATATGTTGGAAATGATCTAATGCATACAAATATGCATTTCTTGTTGATTTTGAGGGTCTGTACATCTCAATAGGTTCATCCATTGTTAAGCCCTAAATAGTGGCACATTACCCCTTAATTGGGGAATATTACATTAGTAATGTTATTTTATTTATGTCGGCTTGGGTCCATTAGTTGTAATTGTACCTCCTAGTCTCCTATATATACCAAGGAGACATTTTCATTTGGAATCATCTTGTACTTGAACATTTATGTGGTGTATAATGACTTTTCCCCCTCGAAGACGCTTATTATCTGAAATTATCTCTTTTTCAAGGCGTTGAGTACTTATTCTGAGGTTTTCCTATGCTATATTGATATCTGGTTCTTAACATATGGTATCAGAGCCAATCCTTTTCCCGATGTTACGGATCCGTTTTTCTGACTTCCCTTACCTACATCCATATTATCCACTATCCATGTGTCAATGTTAGTTATACCTTCACGGATAGTGTTGTATTGTGTAAACTTCCCTTGTATCTAGTTGTTTTGGTCAATGACTATTGCAGTCGTATTTTGGAATATGTGTAGATTGGAATACATGTTAATGATGGAACCTTCCAAATAATTCTTGACTATTTCCGCACTTGCCTTAAAGTTGAGGAGACTTCTTTAAACAACATTTACTTGCTAAAGTATTTCTTCAAGTTCCCTAATCCTTGCCTCTTTCTCTTGATTCTACTAGCATAGCCTTTGTATATTATCTATGGTTGCATTCATAAATGTAGAACCGACATTAGTTGTAGCCGCAGGGTATTCTCTAACATCTCATGTAACGAGGATTCGAGTAACCACTGATATACATGCTCCTTCTGTCACTGACACTTTTTAAACTCTTTCTTGCACAATTCTACCAGTTTTACTATCACACGTGAAGATTCTTAGATCCAATACCTCTATTGGTCAAAAAGGATCCTTGTCAGACAATTGGATTAGGTTTATGGATAGTTGGTATGGATTTCTGGTTGTCATTGATTTAAAATATTGAAGAGTGATTTTATATTGATTTCAACCCTTAGTTATTGATGTACACCCCTTAGTGATTGATGTCAACCCTTGGAGAAAGTCCGGTAGCGAATTCTAAAAGCACAAAGGTTTCGGTAATGGACCCAAGCTTGTTTCATGTATAATGGTATGAATTTTAATATATTTGAAGTTAATACTATTCTATATGGATAGTACATGTCATTCCATTTTTTGTGGTATGTGGAACGTCACATAACTCCTCACGGTTAGAGAGTTATGGCCATGAGAAGTTGGAAAACCCAGGTTTGGGTAATGGACCTAATTTTCTTTTATTGATAATGGTATGAGTTTTGATATATTTGAATTCAAGACTATTTTGTATGGATAGTACATGTCGTTCCATTTCTGGTGGTATGTGGAACATCACATAACTCCTCGTGGTTTTAGAGTTATTGCCTTACGAAGTTGGAGGACCCTCNATTATTACTTAAATGATAAATTAAAGTGACAAATTCAAGAAGGATTATTTAAATAATAAATTTAAGTGACAAAATCAAAGAAGATTATTTAAATGATAAAGTGAGGTGACAAAGTCAAGGAGGATATTTAAATGATAAAGTAATGGAGAACTTTCTAATTATGGAAAGTGGTTAACCCTAAAAATGAGGAAAATAGGTTAAGTGACCTATAAATGGGTTAAGTGACCTAGAAATAGGTTAAGTGACCATAAATAGGTTAAGTGACCTAGAAATGAGTTAAGTGACCTAGAAATGGGTTAAGTGACGTAGAAGATGGAGAGTATAAATAAGAGGCAAGACTCTCTCATTTAATATTACACTTGAGCATATTGAATATATATAGCTGACTAAGGTAACCAAAGGAAATATAAGCCTAATTTCAGAGGGAATATGAAGAAAACAAGGCCGGAATTCAAGGGAGGATAAATTCTTTTGATGATACTTTCTAAGGTATGTTATTTACAGGCCATCTCACCATTTTATCAATAACGCTTTTTCTAGAATGATTCAGACCATGAAATTGATATGAAATTGAGGAAACATATCCAATTATATGTGGTAAAATATTCATATTTTGGTTTATTGTATTTTTGAAGTTACACTTTGTGGAAAATAGGGTTTGTGGCTAGTCGTGAAACTAGTCTAAAACAGGTGTTTCAGGTAAAAACATCATAACTTCTTTAGCAAGGCATGCCATTTTTTCTATAACTCCTTTTCTGAGAGGTTCCAATTAGTGACACCTAGAGGAATTTCATAAAACACACTAAAGAACATTGTGTATTATTTTCATATCTTTATTCATTACAGGTACATAGTTATGGTTATTTCAAGTTAGGGTTGTTGACTAATCCAAAACTAGGCATGTGAGACTAAAGAAAGGTTTTATGAAAATGCTAGTCTCTTGTTGTTAAAGTTAAGGAAGGTTTGCCGGTATGTAATCATATACACCAGGTCTATTATAGAGTTACAAATCATATTTTGATGATGAAATTGATGAGGGCATTTGGTTGAGGTACATGTCGGGTACATGGTGAGACAAGTAGTTGATGAGTTGGCTCATAAATGAGGTGTATAGTTGATGATGTTGGTACATATTGATGAGTCATAGTTGATGAGTAGTTGATACATGATTGGTACATACTTGGTACATGGTTGGAGGCACTTATTAGTAGTATTTTTGACACATGGTTTATGGATGATGTCACATAATTGTATTATTAGAAGCACATATTGATCTTGGTGATGATTATGAGTTGTTGTGTTATACTTGGTTGATGCACATCTTTGAGAGTTTTCTTGGTGACTAATATTGGTGAATAGATCTGATTTGGTTGATAAAATTAATGAGATAGGTTGTTGTGATAGGTTGTTTAGACAATTTGTTGTGACAGGTTATTTGTACAGGTTTGGTGCATGGTTGACGCACTTGTTTATGGTACAGGTTGAGGTACAGGTTGGTGCATGGTTGATGTACTTGTTTATGGTATAGGTTGATTACAGGTTGTTTGGTATAGGTTGGCTCATGGTTGATGCACTTGTTTATGGTATAAGTTGATTACATGTTGAGGTACAGGTTGATTTATGGTTGATGCATGGTTCAGGTTAATGGTAAATGTTATTTGGTACAAGTTTATTGGTATAGGTTTACAGTAGCATATCTCACAATGATAGTGTGACAATGGTTCCATCATTCTACTTATATGTCAGGGTAGTTGGACGGGGAAAAGAGATGTGGTTGTATCTGTTAGACAACTGAGAGGAGGGGGGGTGAATCAGTTGTTACCGTGCTTAAACAATTATGGTTCTTTTAAACTCTTTGTAGAGACACTAAATGATGATCAAAATAATGCAAGGAAATAAACAATGGCACTTTCAGCATCATTCACATATATGAGAAACACAGAGACAAATATTTCCCGAGGAAACCCATGCAGGGTAAAAAC
>SNQJ01S0012751.1:197074-225646 GCA_010110895.2 Picea sitchensis | reverse complement strand
TGGTAATTGTTTTTATTGTACTAAATTTGGACATAAGGTTGCAGATTGCAGGGATTGTAAAAAAAATGGTCAAGCTGAAAGTGCCTATGTGGTCACACATAACATTGAGTGTTACAAATTTCATAACTATGGACACATAGCCAATGATTGTAGAAGCATGATCAATACTTCCATGAAATGGAATATTGATATTAGATATAATAAAGTATGGATAAGAAAATAGGAAGAACAGGTGAGCAAAGACCAGGTACCAGAGATCGCATGATTGGAAATAAAACAAGATGAAGAAAATTATACAGAGAAAAGGAAAGATGTCATATACAGAAAGGTTTGGAAAATAATTGAAAGAAAGGAAGGACAAGTAAATAAGGAACAAGTTAAAGAGAATGCAATTTCAGGCATTATAGTGAAATATGAATCCACAGACAGAAAGAAAGAAGTTAGATTTCGGAGAGATAATGAATCTACCAATGAATATGATGATGAATACACATCAGAGCATGAATTTTTTTGAGCCATACGACTTAGAGATTCCCAAGTAATGTGAATATTAGACAAGGGAGTCCATGCGATAGCTGTGATAGACCAAAGAACCATCCTTTGAGTATCTTGCAGAGTTTGAGAAGACATATTCAGAGCAATCAGTTAGCAGAAGTACAGTTTGATAGATTAAGCAAGACTTCATGATAGTATAGTGATAAATGGGTCAACATTATGGTCATCTTGGACATTATGGACATATATGGATTCGTAAGAACACTTAGCAGGTTTGGAAAGATATATGATAGTGGACAAGAGCATGGATTCATAGATTGGTTTAGAGAGTGGTTCAAAGAAAAAGGAACATTATCATAATGGATGATAATTACACAGGAAATGGCTCGAACAATGCTAATGGATTCCAAATTGACAGATATTTTTTGGACACATGCAGTGCATACATCGGTTCACATTCCAAACAGAGTAATGCTCAGAAACAACAATGACAAACCTCCCTATGAACTATGGAAAGGAAGCGTAGACAACAACCTCTACATCAAGGTAACTCAAGGTAATATTTTATTAATTTAAATTTATGTTGATGATATTGTTTTGGAAGTACTAATGACAGGTTAAGCTATAAATTTGCAAAGGATATGCATAATGAATTTGAAATGTCATTACTTGGAGGACTATCCTTGTTTTTGGGTCTTCATATATGTCAAAGAAACCAAGGAATTTTTATTTCTCAAACCAAGTATATTAGAGAAACACTAAAGAGGTTCGGAATGGAAGATTGAAAACCAGTTCTCATTCCCATGCAAACCGATTGCAAGTTAAGAAAATATGATGATTCAAAGTCTACAAATCAAAGGCAATGCAGGTCAATGATTGGAAACCTACTATATGTAACAACATCCAGACCATATGTAATGCAGATAGTTGGTTAGGTGGCACGGTTTCAAGCAACTCCAAAGGAATCACATGTATTAGAAGTAAATATAATTTTCAGATATCTCATAGGAACATAAGATTTTGGATTATGGTATCCAAAAGCAAAGTATCTATCTCTTATTGCCTACACATATGCAGATTAGACAGGTTGTACTGATGACTGACGAAGCACCAGTGGATCAGCTTTCTACTTGGGTGAGTGTTTAGTATCATGGCTAAGCAAGAAACAATCATCAGTATCTATATCTACAACCAAGGCAAAGTATATTGCAGCAACAACATTTTGTACACAAGTTCTTTGGATGAAACAAACTTTGATAGATATTTAGGTTAGGTATGATGAGCCCATTCCAATCTATTGTGATAATACAAGCGCCATCAATATCTCAAAAAACCTGGTGATGCACTTCAAGATGAAGCACATTCCAATCAAGTATCACTTTCTACGGGAACAGGTTGCAGAGAAGAACATGAAAGTTGAATATGTGGGAACAAAAGAACAAGTGGCATACATCTTTACAAAACTTCTTCCACGTGAAGCCCTTGAGTATATTCGTTAGAGACTAGGAGTAATTTCTACTCCAAAATGAATTCTTTTGAATTCTTATCTTATATGTCTTAGATGTACACGAGGAAGAACCATAAATAGGATAAAGGGGGAGATATTTATCAGATGAAAAGGTAAATGCTTGGAGAGAGAGCATAGAGGCATGTTTCCAAGGGGAGCGATTGTCACAAGGGAATAATGAACGATATGACTTCAGATTGATACCCTTTGTCAAAGGGGGAGATATTATTCATATGAAGGGAAAGAGAGTAATCAGAGGATTATGAACACAAAGAAAAATTAAAGGCACGTAGATAGGGGGAGCAACCCCAAAGGGAGATACCCTTTGCCATTGATGTCAAAGGGGGAGAGATATAAACATTGATAAAGAGTATAAACATCAATGTTAGCATAACTAAGTGGTTCCATCAATGTTGGTGTTGCCATCAATGTCAAAGGGGGAGATTGTCACACAATTGGATTAGGTTCCTGGATAGTTGGTATGGATTTTTGGTTGTCATTGATGTCAACTATTGAAGAGTGATATTGTAGATTGATGTTAACCCTTAGTGATTGATTTCAACCCTTGGATAAAGTCCGGTAGCAAATTATGGTAGCACAAAGTTTTGGTAATGGACCCAAGGTTGTTTCATGTATAATGGTATGAGTTTTAATATATTTTAATGTAATAATATTCTATATGGATAGTACATGTCATTCAATTTCTGTTGGTATGTGGAATGTCACATAACTCCTCACGGTTAGAGAGTTATGGCCATGAGAAGTTGGAGAACCCAGGTTTGGGTAATGGACCCAATTTTGTTTTATGGATAATGGTATGAGTTTTGATATATTTGAAGTCAATACTATTCTATATGGATATTACATGTCATTCCATTTCTGGTGGTATGTGGAACGTCACATAACTCCTTGCGGTTTCAGAGTTATGGCCTTACGAAGTTGGAAGACCTTCATATGTTGGCTTGAAGCCCCAAAAGGTCAAAGAAGTCAAAGAGCTTGCAAAGAAGAAATTATTATTTAAATGATAAAGTAAAGTGACAAAGTCAAGAAGGATTATTTAAATAATAAAGTGAAGTGACAAAATCAAAGAAGATTATTTAAATGATAAAGTGAGGTGACAAAGTCAAGGATGATTATTTAAATGATAAAGTAATGGAGAACTTTCCAATTATGGAAAGTGGTTAACCCTAAAAATGAGGAAAATAGGATAAGTGACATATAAATGGGTTAAGTGACCTAGAAATAGGTTACGTGACCTAGAAATGGGTTAAGTGACCTAGAAATAGGTTAAGTGACCTAGAAATGGGTTAAGTGACCTAGAAGATGGAGAGTATAAATAAGAGGCAAGAATATCTCATTTAATATTACACTTGAGAATATTTAATATATATAGGTGACAGAGGTAACCAAAGGATATATAAGCCGAATTTCAGAGGCAAGGTGAAGAAAATAAGGTCGGAATTCAAGGGAGGATAAATTCTTTTGATGATGCTTTCTAAGGTATGTTATTTACAGGTCATCTCACCATTTTCGAAATAATTTTTTTCTAGAATGACTCAGACTGTGAAATTTCTATTTCATTGAGGAAACATATCCAAGTATCTATGGTAAAATATTCATCTTGTGGATCATTGTATTTTTGGAGTTACACTCTGTGGAAAATAGGGCTTGTGGCTAGTCCTGAAACTAGTCTAAAACAGGGGTTTTGGGTAAAAACGTCATAACTTATTCATAACAGTTAGAAATTCAGTAATACCAAATGTGTTAGATAGATTACAGTCTATAGTATTCTATGAAATGGTTTCAGATCCATTCAACAAATATTCCATGCAGGGAACGCTCTACAAGGTTGCTCTTTAGAATAAGCCAGAATTCAGCAAGGTATGCCATTTTTGCTATAACTCCTTTTCTGAGAGGTTCCATGTAGTGACACCTAGAGGAATTGCATAAAACACGATGAAGAAAATTGATTATCATTTTCATATATTTATTCATTACAGGTACATAGCTATGATTATTTCAATTTAGGGTTGTTGACTAATCCAAAACTAGGCATGTGAGACTAAAGAAAAGTTTGATGAAAATGCTAGTCTCTTGTTGTTAAAGTTAAGGAAGGTTTGTAGGTATGTGATCACATACACTAGATCTATTACAAAGTTACAAATCAGATTTGGATGAAGAAATTGATGAGGGCATTTGGTTGAGGTACATTTTGGGTACATGGTTGAGACAAGTAGTTGATGAGTTGGTACATACATGAGGTGTATAGTTGATGATGTTGGTACATATTGATGAGTCATATTTGATGATTAGTTGATACATGATTGGTACATACTTGGTACATGGTTAGAGGCACTTGTTAGTAGTATTGTTGACACATCGTTTTTGGATGATGTAGCATACTTGTATTATTAGAAGCACATATTGATCTTGATGATGATTATGGGTTGTTGTGTTATACTTGGTTGATGCACATCTTTGAGATTTGTCTTGGTGACTGATCTTGGTGAGTAGATATGATTTGGTTGATAACATTGATGAGACATGTTGTTGTGATAGGTTGTGTTAGCACTCTGTAAATTTTGTCCGACTGAATAGAAAAACGATAGAGGTAACTATTTCAACCAGCTTTAGAGCTGAGGCACTAGCCTGCTCAATTAAGAGAGGGCTCTCTCAGGTCACTTGATATATCTTATGAAAATCAGTGGCTAGATTTGGTTTGTTTTGGGGATTTTTAATAAAGTTGTTGGCAAAGAAGGGGAGAACACTATGGGCTATGGAGTCAAAATTATGAAAGTGAATGGAAATAATGCATCGGCTGATAAAACTCTCTAGAGGACAAAGGCTAAATAAGGAAATGAATCTGAGTTATTCTTGAAATAAAAAGACGTGTAGGAAGATAAAGAAGACAAATAACTGCATCAGAGTATTGCCGAAATGAATTATGAATAAGTTAAGAAGATAATCACATAGTTTAAATTGCTTAAGCCAAGAGCGTCACAAGACGAATTCTGGGCCTTTAAATTCTCCAATTTAAACAGAAGAAAATGTAAATGAAATGGCAGGCCACAGGAAATACATACGATGAAAGGAAACAAAGCTCATATCACCACCCATTAGAATCTTTTCATAGAAACTTCAAAACCTTCTGCATTTGTATTCAATTCAGATTCAGAAAATTTACAAATAGAGTTTGATACAATCGAAAAGGTGCTCTTTCACTTCTGCCAACATTAACTAATTCAATCCTCGTAGTACTTATACAGTTTGACAAAAAATAACTGAAACTGAAACATTTCATCTTTTGTAATAGTTTCAGATGTCATTTTCGGTATACAAAATGACTTACAATCATTATCAAAAAAGAAACGTTTCACCATCATGAACCATCTCTCTGCCCGCCTGGCTACTTTCTCTACATCTGGCCTACTCTATGCTTCCATTAGATCCTGTAAGATGGGTGATAGCTGGAGATTATGTGTTGGTTTCTGGGACAGGGCATTTTGTCTTTCCCAACCATACAAGTTCCTTCCATTGCGCATCCGAGGGGATTTCATAGTCCATCATTTCTTTAATCAAAATTTCTAGGTCGATGCACGTTGTGTAGGACATGATTGGCATGCTAACTTTCACAGTTTTGAATTTGTTCAGAATTTTGAAATCAGTAGCTAAATGTTCTACCAAGCTAGGACCTTTCAAAATTTTCTCTCCATATCTTCAAACCTGGAATGGTCCATCCTGCATTGCATGAGAAGAGTGTGATAATCTTCCTTCTTGTATAATGAGCCTTTGCCATCCCAGAATGAGGGGAGGCCTTTAGTAAAAAATTGTTCAAAGGCGTATTTAAACTCCTATATGCTAAGGTCCAATTTCACATCTTTATTCTGAACCGATCTGAGTAGGTTGTGTTCGACAATGATTCCCCTGGATGAAATGATTAAAGCGTTCCTGTCCTTCACACCAATGGTCTAAAGATTGAAAGTTGGTATGGAATTTAATAAGTCGATGGCATTTTGATCCCATTCCGAGGGCTTCTTAGCTAGCACTTCATTTACAATAGTGCATTTGTTCTGAGATGTAGCAGCCATGTTGTCTTTGTTGTTGATAAAGTTCAGATAACTTATGAATTTTGCAACCTCCGCAACAATCGCATCCCATATCACATGTTTGGCTCCCTGTAGTAGCATTTTACCCTTCAATATGGTTTTTAGCTTGTTCACTCTTTCCTGCAGGTCTTGGTTCTCTCTGTGGAGTTGATCTAATTTATTTCCCTTCACCTTCACCTCTTGTTTCAACTTTTCTAAATTTTTTTTTAGATTCTTGATCTCTCATGTTTTCAAACTTATCTGGGACATAGCCTGAACTAACCCCTCAACATTTGATCCACCCTCCGCATTAGTAGGTACGATAATCTCCATATCTGATGTTGTTGCCTGCATCTGTGATCAACTTTGTTTCTCCTTCTCCAATTGCAACACTTTATCCGTGTAGTCTAGAGCCTCTTGTTTGAAGGTTTCCTTTTCCTGCTCCAAAGAAGTTAACTTTGTTGTCTGTGGATGGTCTATAGGTGACATCTTCAATATTTTCTTCAAACTTTGGATTATTTTATCCTTTTCTTCCAGAGAGGCTTTCACCCCCTGTGGACCTTCAGACTCTAATCTTTTTACCTGCATCATCCAAGCTTTGTTGGACACCTTTTCTTGTTTCAGTTGTCCATCACGTTTCAATACATGTGTTTTCAACCTTGGAACCTTCATAGCTAAGTTTAGGTAATCAACGTACAACATATCACTGACATTTCTATGGAATTTCACTTTTTCAGGAGTGTCGATGTTCTCATAGTGTACATTGAACTCAGATACCTTATCACTATCGACCACTGCAATGTTGAATGTCTTCTTCTCGAAATCTCTGACTGAGAGTAGGTGAGCCTTGCATTGAGATGTCCCTTCTACTTTGGGCAAAATATCCTTTATCTCACTATTGGCCATACTCCCTTTCATGGCATACTGATGTAGTAAGTCTTCCTTAGATTGATAAACCATCCCGGGAGTCTGGCCAAATACGTGCTTCCTTCTACTAAAGACCTTCATGCTGCCTTCATTTTGTGGTTTGTTTTCACGATTGATCTCTTCATTCTGGATCTTGGTATCTACCATCTCCATGCACGTCTTTTCTTTCTGATCTTCTTCTTCCAATTCAATAGTTGGAGAAGGTGACGTGACTCTCATTTTCTTGAGTGTGTCTTGTTTTCTGCTAGCCCCTAGGGATTCTTAACTACTTCTCTTTTTGAAGATTCTCATTTTAGGAGCCTTGATAGTCAATCTGGGTGAGGGTTTTTGTGTTTTTCTTTGCTGGGAAGTAATCTCTCTCTAATTTGCTTGATCATGCAATGTGATGACCTCCATTTCTGTGCAAGTCTCTAGATTGGCCAATTTGTCTAGTTCTTCAACATGCTCATGTTCATAAGGGCCTTGTCTGCTCGCCAATATCCTCTTTGATATAACCTAATGTGACTCATATCTCCTTCCTTACAATTATGTGAACCCAAATTCATTTAGTTTAGACTGAATTTGAGGAAAATAAGACTTGCTCTTCATGACAAAAGGACCCACCATGAACAAAAATTTCTGATTTGAAGCCTTATGAGCTTTAAGGAAGTGTTCATTCTCTGAGATGATCCTTTGTCTTATAAATTCCAAAGCAAATATCCCGGGAGTCAGGAAAACTAGTAAAAGGTGAGGTCCTTCTTGGCATCCATGTACCCAAATCACGGTGGACTGAGTGAAAAACATCTAGTCTCCCATTGTATTCTCCAGACTCAGTTGCAACGAACTCTTCATCTCTTCCAGGATTCTTGGCAAATCTGAACCGAAAATGAGACTGTATATTTTGGACATGATTTTGTTGATGAAGATGAGAGTGGTGATATTTTTACACTCAGTCGAAATAAACACAGCTTCAGGAAGCTCGGTATTGTTAGATCCCAGAAACATTCTCAACATATGAGTACAGTATTTGAAATGTCTTAATGAACTGAAATTAACTAGTTGTTGATGTATATTCTCCGCAATAAATTCATTGAAACTGACAAGGACTGACTGCCTACATAGGAAGAAAATTAACAGGATCCCTAGCATAACCTCTACCACAAACTTGTCATTGTCTAGAACTAGAATTTGACTCAATAGAGAACAAGCCCACTGGACTTCGACAATCATGACGCTTAGATTGGTAGGCAAGGATAGACTTTTTGAATGATGTTCTGGTTTGACTATGGTTTGCAGAAACAGGGTTTTTACCTCGGGCAAGAATTCTCTATAAATCATAATCATTCTCTGTTCCTCAAAGGGTTATGACACTATAGGGGAGGTGTCCGGTATATTTAGGGCATGTCAGAGTGAGGGACCATCTACTTTACACAGGACTTCTAACCCTAATTTGTTTAAGATGACTCTTTCTCCCTGGGAATATCTCTCTGCACACCAGCTCACAAATTCGGGGAATGGGAAAATTATTTCTAAGACACAAGGGGTGAAAGAGGTTCGAGCCGCTTCAAGAAAGGGTATGTGGGATCCAACCTTGTTCAAAAAATTCTCTTTGGACACAAAAATGAGCGAGACCATCGTCACTATGTCGAAAATGTCAAAATCTCTGTCAATTAGGGCATCCTCCTTGGAGGGAGTATCTGGTTCACTCACGGATAAAACAACAGGGTTGGAAGCCATTGTGAAGAATACCTGATAAGCGATGAGAAAAATGTTCTGGTTCGGTTATGAATTTCAAAATTTGGATAGAATCTTTGCATCGAATCTTCGAACGTTCGACTACTTCAAATTCTCATAGAATAATGCCCAGGGTCCCTCCTTTTATAGGTGTCTATTACCATCGGGGTTTGAAGAAAAGTGGTTTTGGATGAACCACCTTTATCCCCGATGTATCTCAGAGAATGTCATGTGTCCATGATTTAAACCAAGGTAGTTTTCCCCGGTCCACCCCCTGTCGGCTAATTTTCGTGCTACTTCGATTGCCGAATTACACCTTGGTTGTTGATCCGAGTCGTTTCAAGATCTACAGTCAGCGTCTTTCCCAAAAACTTTGACATTGGAGGTTGAAAAATGTGGTTTCAGTCAGACAACCCTCCTTTTCGATGTGCTTCTAAGGGCGCCATGCATCCTGCAAAAAACCATGATGGTTTTCCCCGACTCGCCCTCGACTACTTAATCTCCATGCTAGTTGTATCTCCGATACATGTCTCAGTCATTGATCCGGGACGCTTTTAAGATCGATGGTATGTTGAGTTTTACTATGCATATCTCTGCTATTTTGTCCAAACACTGCCAGATATAGACGGGTCCTCTAAATTTATCAAATTTCTGCAGCGATTTAATACAACATAAAATTTATGAAACTCAGACACCAGCTGGGAATTATATGGTGATAACATTGGCTCCAACTGGGGATGCTATCCTCCCCATGAGGTAGAAAATAACTGTAGACCAAGTGCCTACCCATTAGGCTGTAATCTTATGTGTGTGATCTAATTCCCTTTATTTTATTGAAAAAATTCAAAACTACTTAGCACAACTCAGGGCCTTCACCTTGGGCTTCAACCATGCTATTTTTATCTCAATATTCATACTTAAAGAAAAACCAAAATGCAAAGTGGTCATGTACAATGAATGGTGAGTGATGATATTTTAAACACCGTAGTGCTTGAGGAACCTACCATTCATAGGCCCTCCTCTGGCGAGTTCACCATTACTCTCCTCCAACAAATAGGCATTGTTCCTGCAGTAAGCTGTAATTTTGAACGGGCCTAGCCACAGGTGATCGAATTTTCCATGTTTTCCCTTGTTTTCGTTCTTGGCATCCCATGTTAGTACCCAGTCTCCAGGTTTGAATTTGTCCACTTTGCTACATCTGTTGAAAGCCTCCTTGATTTTCTCTTGACATAGTTGGGCATTGTTGAAAGCCTTTTCTCTAGTCTGCTGCAAGCTGATGATTTTTCCGACTGGCATCCATCTCTGCTTATTGTTCTTGTAACAACTTCATCACTAGCAATCCGAGTGTCGTAGGAAATATGGCTTCTATACCATAGACGATTTGGAAAGGATATGTGGCAATGGATCTCTTTGGGGATATCTTGTCCGCCCATGGCTTATGGATGAGCTTCTTGTGCCACGCCTTTTTATTCTCCTGCAACAATTTTTTTTATGATTCTAACCAGGATTTTGTTTGAAGACTCAGCCAATCCATTTCCTTGTGGGTAGTATGATGTAGAATGGCCAAGAGTTATATTGTAATCACTGCAAAATTTATCAATTTTTTTTACATTTAAAAGCCACTGCATTGTCTATTATAATCTTGATTGGACATCCGAACCTAGACAAAATATTGTCTTCCAGAAACCGAATGATAACATCATATGTAGCTTGTCTGGTAGGAACAACCTCAATCCATTTAGTAAAATAATCTGTTGCAGTCAGGATCCATTTGTGTTGAGCCGAAGATTGTGGGTGTATCTATCCTATGAAATCTAGGCCCCATTGCCTGAAAGGAGCTTCTAATGAAATGGGCTTCAACGGCAGAGACTGCAACTTCCCTTTCCCATTGAAGATTTGGCATTCATGGCACTTTGACACCTCCTTGTAAACATCGGGGAAAATACCAGGCCAATAAAAACCAACTCTCAACATTTTGTGTATAGTTGTATTCCAATAATGATGACCCCCACAGTCTCCTTTATGGAATTCCCTGATGGTCCTTTCCACTTCCTCTTCTATCAAACAACTCAGTAAAATTCCTCCTGGGTCTTTCCAGTATAGTAATCCATTTACAATGCAAAATTTCACCGCCTTTAGTTTCAAGAACCTAGCCTTTGTTTTGTTATATTCAGGAGGAGCTTGCAGATATTTTAACACAAAGATAATTTCCGCATACCATGCAAAGTCAAGAAATTTATGAGATATCTGTGGAGTCTCCCTCTCTTCCTCTCCTGTATTTTCTAACATGTTTGTAGTGAAGTTTATTCTTAAGAGTTCACAATTTGTTTGTGCCATTAGTCTAGCAAGTCCCTTCCTTTTGATCAACTTCGAGGGCTTGATGTTGAGATCATATTCTAATAGCACTGTAATCCATTTTCCCCTCTTCCCTTCAGGATCAGGTTGAGCTAAGATGCCCTTTACCGAGCTGTTGGGGACATAAGCAATAGTATGTGAATGAAGAATATACACCTTGAATTCTTTCAATGCTTTGACCAAAGCATACGCCTGCTTCTCCATGATGTCATATTTTAAAGGGGTGTCACTCAATGTCTTACTGTTGTATGCTATGGGCTTTTCAAAATTCTGGTCATCTTTTTGGAGTAATACCCTTGCAATTGTGTGTTCTGAAGCGAAAGATAAAAGTATGAAAATTTTCTTGAAATTAGGGTTAGCTAGCATAGGAGCCTTTGTCAATCCTACTTTGATGTCTTCGAAAGACTTTCTAGCCTCAGGGATCCATTTGATTTCATTTCCTTTCTTTAACATGTTGGTGATATGCTTTATGATCTCTGCTAAATTAGGAATAAATCTTCTCAGGAAATTTACTTTACCTAGAAAGGATTGTACTTCCTTTTTGCTTTTGGGTATGCCAATCTTCAAGATTCCTTCAACCCTACTGGGGTCTACCTTTATCCCTTCCTTAGAAATGATATGCCCTAAGATCTTCCCTTCTTCCATAGAAAAGTTTGAATTTTTGGGGTTCAGTGATATGCCAAATTTTTTGCATTTCTCGAATGCCCTTCTGAGATGTTTGATGTGCTCCTCATCTATAGCAGAATACACAGTAATGGTGTTCAGGTATATAACAATGAATTTATATTTTTCATATACAAATGATATGTCCATATCCGTTTGAAATGTTTCTCCAGCGTTCATAAGTCCAAATGGCATTTTGGAATACATGAATGTTCCCCAAGGTGTGGTGAATGTTGTCTTTTCTTGATCATCAGGATGTACCATGATCTGGTTGTATCCTGAGAAACCATCCAACATCGACATCTTTTGAGAGCCCACTACCTTCTGTAGAATGTGGTCCATTTTTGGGAAAAGGGTAGTTATATTTAAGAGATACCTTATTTAGATTTCTAAAATCCACACACAATCTGATCTCCCCACTCTTCTTTTTGACAGGTACTAGATTTTCTACCCATTTGGAGAATCTTAGGGACACTATGATTTTTGCTTCAAACAATTTCTTCGCTTCTTTCTCTATCAATGGTAACAATAGAGGGTTTATTATTCTCAAATTTTGTTTAAATGGCTTTTGATATTCTTTTATTGGGATGACATGATGGATTACACTAGTATCATAAACTTTCAAGTCATCATAGCTCCAGCAAAAAACATCAGGGAATTCTTTCATCAATTTTACATACCTCTCTTTCACTTCAAGGCTGAAATTCTTGGACAGTTTAATGATCTTCATCTCTTCTGGAGTACCAATGTTACAATCCTCCACGTCCCCTTCATCTACTGTGATCTTTGGAATTCTGGCCACATCGTTGTTATCAAAATGTTTTTCCAATGGCACTAGGCCTTTAGGGATAACGTTTCTCTTTAGCTGCACGATATCTATGCCAACAATTTGATTGTCAAAGTATCCTTCTTTTGTGAAAGAAGTTGCATTTACTTCATCATCGTAACATTCATCAATGCTTAAATTCTCAAACTCATTTTCCATCCTGAGGAAGATCTCTATCTGTTTATCATCTTCGAAGACTTTCCAGTGTTTCATATTGTTTGGCATCACTGGCCTATACATGACTTCAACCTTGTATATTTTTTTAGGAAAAATTGGGACTTTGAACACCGCTGTTGAAGTAGCCAGTGCATCTGCAACTTGATTTTTCTCCCGTAAAATTATTGAAAGGTTGCATTCTAAAAATCCCTCAAGAAGTTCTAATACCATATTTATGTAATCCCTCAGTCTAGGATGTCTGGCTTGGTAGATGCCTTTTATTTGATTTATGATGAGTTCATAATATCCAAGTACAACGATCCTTTTGGCACCCAACTCTTCCAAGACTTTCAATCCCAATATTAACGCCTCGTATTCGGCTATATTATTTGTACATTCAAAAACGAGTTTGTAAGAGAATAATTATGCATCTCATATGGGATGAATTATCCACACGCCAGCTCCATCTCCTTCTCTACATGCAGCTCCATCAAAATTCATTTTCCATATCTGATCTTCTGGGTCACCTTGTTGTTTTGAAATTTCTTCCAACTTTTGCCCGGGTATACCTTTATCCGCTAGGACTACTTCCATCTCTTCTGCTCCTGAGCACATATCATTGAAGAAAATGGAAGACACCAACTTGGTGCTTACTGAGTATATAGGATGGTTGGTAGGTTGTGATTTGTTTCTGACCATATATTTCAGTAGAACTTCCCTGTACAATCTTTTGTCTTGACCAAAGACAGGAATCGTGGCATATGACATGTCCATCTAGAGGGTCCCTTTCAATTTTGCAGCCTATGATCTGGACAAGAGCATGCCAAATTTCAGAGGGATATCAACGACCACTACATCCATCACCATATTCTTCACCGGCATTTGTCCCAAGGAAATGACCATGTCCTTTATCATGCCAAGGCATTTCACCTTCTTTGAATCGAAAGAGAACAGATCCTTGTAGGGCCTTGTGACCTCAAGGCCCAGTTGGTCCATGACCACTTTAGGAATCAGATTGTGAGATGCTCCAGAGTCCAGCATAACATTTTGTAAGGTCATGTCATGGATTTTTAAGCTTACATAGAAAGGGGGAACTTCTTCATTTTCACCGCTTTCTTTTACTCTCGACCCATATAAAATGGTTGGGTGGTCATCTTGTATGTTTAGAGTATCAGAGGTCTATCCCATCTTAAGCATATTGACGATCTTACTTATGTATTCGCTATTTCTAATTAACTCATTAAAGGGTACCGAAATCTTAATCTTAGCCATCTCACTTTTGATGTCAAAAGAGGATGGATTTTTTTCTACCTCTTTAGGGACAATTTCTTTTCTTATCAATATTTTCTTCTGTTGTTCCTCTTTCTGCTTGCCCTTATCTGTAGCGCCCTTTGCAACGAAGTCTTTCACAATGGAATATTTTTGGGGCTGACTGGAAGAGGGAACATTACTCTGAGCATCTTTGGTGAGGTTTTTTTTTGGGAGATTACCTTTCAGAGGATTTTGAGGCACCTTTTGATTTCAGAGATTGTATTTTCTTTGGAATTGCATGATGGAATTCTGCAATCCAGTCTCGTAATCTTCTTTTTCTACTGACAACGTTTCCTCTTCATCTTGCAAGAATATTTCACTCGCATCCATGAACTAGTCATGTTCTTCCTTGGTAAAAAACACCTCAGTTTCTGTGTCATCACTGCAGTTCACATTATCTTCAAAATATTCATCATAATCTTCATTCATATAATTATTCTAAAAAGAGGGTCTTACTTGTTGTTCTCCCTGATTTCCTTGGTTTCCCTGATTTGTTTGGTCTACTTGAGCTACTTGATTACCCTGATTCCTCTGCTCCCTTTGCCGAACTTGTGGATTGGCAGGTCTCCTCAGATTTCTGGGTGGACCATCGACTTGTTCTCTAGGGTTGGGTTTGTTTCCCAGCACCATTCTTTCCATCATCCTTACCATGTTTCTCATCATCGCTTCAAATCTTTATTCTGAGGTTTGTGAAATGGAATTTTGTGTCTTATCCTAAGTTTTTCCCATGCCTCTGCCAGAATTATCTTTCATTTTTCTTGAAGCCATTAGGTTTACTTCAACTCCCTCAATAATAAAGGAAAATCACTTTCAAAAGAATCAATCAACGTATCTGAGTTGAGTAGCTTTAGGTGGGGGATTTACTTCATCAAGAATCACATTATATACCTTCATGAATCTAGCCGAAAACTCCTACACTGTTTCATCAGGAGACCTCTTCATATTGTTGTAGTGTGTCAACAACTGAAGGGGGTTTTTCTTCTCTCCCCATCTGGCAAGGAAGAGTTTCTCAAAAGCTGTGAAATCTATGATGCTTCTTGGTGTAAGGGCTCTGAACCACTTTCTTACATCTCCTGCAAGGCTTTGGGTGAACAACCTCATTTTCACATCTGCAAAATCCACCTCCTCTAAGTCTATGAAGTCATTAAACCAGTCTAGGTGTTTCTGGGCCGATATGTTACCCTCAACATCATATAGCTTAATCCTTAGGTTGTACTCTTGGGGTAAGTCATGCAATACAGTAGGAAATATGAGAGGAGAAAATTTGGCAACCATAGTTGTTGTGAGGGGTTGGAGTGGATGTCGGTTTTAGATAGGAGGCACTATAGGTTTGACAGGAGCGGCTAGAATCAAATCTTGGAATCTTTTTTCATCGAATAGGATCTCATCTAAACGAGATTCAGACCTGGTTTTGAACAGGGAGTGTTTGAATTTTAGGTCAAAGTCAAGGTCTTCGATACTAACCAATCTGTCTCTAGGTAAGGACGAATATCGGTCTGGATGTAACACAAGGGTTACTCTCCTTTCTTTTCTTCTTTGCCCAAGATTTCCAGGGCTAGAGATAGGGACTGCAGGCTTAGGGTCTGGGTTTCTCCTAGTGTGGATTTTCTTAGGAGCCAGGATTTTTATCTTACACATCATAGTAGAACTGGTCTCTGGGTAATGGAGTCTCCAGGGTAAATATAATCTTCAGCAAATAAGATAATTGGTCCACTCTCACCCTCAGAGATCAAACTAAATATTTAAGTCATTTTCCCAGGGAAAAGTTTTCGATTTCGTCCCCGACAACGGTGCTAGAATATTAGCACTTTGTAAATTTTGTCTAGCTGAATAGAAAAAAGACAGAGGTAACTATTTGAACCAGCTTTAGAGCTGAGGCACTAGCCTTATCAGCTTAGAGAGAGCTCTCTTGCGTCACTTGATATATCTTATGGAAATTTGTGGCTAGATTTGGTTTGTTTTGGGGATTTTTAATAAAGTTGTTGGCAAAGAAGGGGAGAACACTATGGGCTATGGAGTCAAAATTTTGAAACTGAATGGAAATAATGCATCAGATGATAGAACTCTTCATAGGAAAAAGGCTAAATAAGGTGATGAATCTGAGTTATTCTTGAAATAGAAAGACGTGTAGGAAGATAAATAAGACAAATAGTTGCATCAGAGCATTGTTGAAATGAATTATGAATAAGTTAAGAAGACAATCACATAGTTTCAATTGCTTAAGCCAAGAGCGTCACAAGACGAATTCTGGGCTTTTAAATTCTCCAATTTAAACAGAAGAAAATGTAAATGAAATGGAAGGCCACAGGAAATACATACGATGAAAGGAAATAAAGCTCATATCACCACCTGTTAGAACATTTTCATAGAAACTTCACAACCTTCTGCATTTGTATTCAATTCAGATTCAAAAAATTTACAAATAGAGTTTGATACAACCAAAAAGGTTCTCTTGCATTTCCGCCAACATTAACTAATTCAATCCTCGTAGTACTTATACAGTTTGATAAAAAACAACTGAAACTGAAACGTTTCAGCTTCTGTAACATTTTCAGATGTCAGTTTCGATATACAAAATGACTTACAATCATTAGAAAAAAAGAAACGTTTCACCATCATGAATAGTCTCTCTGCCCACCTCGCTGCTTTCGCTACATCTGGCCTGCTCTGCACTTCCGTTTGATCCTGTAAGATGGGTGACAACTGGATATTATCTATTGGTTCTCGGGACATGGAATTTTGTCTTTCCCAACTGCACAAGTTCCTTCCATAGCGCATCCGAGGGGTTTTCATAGTCCATCATTTCTTTAATCAAATTTTTTAGGTCAATGCACCTTGTGTAGGACATGATTGGCATGTTGACTTTCACCGTTTTAAATTTGTTCAGAATTTTGAAATCAATAGCTAAATGTTCTACCAAGCTAGGACCTTTCAGACTTTCCTCCATATCTTCAAACCTGGAATGGTCCATCTTGCATTGCATGAGAAGAGTGTGATAATATTCTTGCTTGTATAATGAGCCTTTTCCATCCCAAAATGAGGGGAGGCCTTTAGCAAACAATTGTTCAAAGGTGTCTTTAAACTCCTATATGCTAAGTTCCATTTGCATAGCTTTATTTTGAATGAATCTGAGTAGGTTGTGTTTGGCAATGATTATCCTGGCTGAAATGATTAAAGTAGTCCTATCCTTCACACAAATGGTATGAAGATCATCAGTTGGTATGGAATTTAATAAGTCGATGGCATTTTGAGCCCATTCTGAGGGCTTCTTCGCTAGCACTTCATTTACAACAACGCATTTGTTCCGATATGTAGCAACCATGTTTTCTTTGTCATTGATAAAGTTCAGATAACTTCTAAATTTAGCAACCTCCACGGCAGTCGCATCCCATATCACATGTTTGGCTCCATGTAGTAGCATTTTACCCTTCAATCTAGTTTTTATCTTGTTCACTCTTTCCCGCCGGCCTTGGTTCTCTCTGTGGAGTTGAGATAATTTATTATCCTTCACCTTCCCCTCTTGTTTCAACTTTTCTAAATTTTCGTTTAGATTCTTGATATCGCCTGTTTTCCAAATTATTTGGAAAATAGCATAAACTAACCCCTCAACATTTGATCCACCCTCTGCATTAGCAGGTACGATAATATCCATATCTAAAGTTGTCACCTGCATATGTGACCAACTTTCTTTCTCCTTCTCTAATTGCAACACTTTAGCCTTGTAGTCTAGAGCCTCTTGTATGAACGTTTCCTTTTCCTGCTCCAAAGCAATTAATGCTACTGTCTGTGGATGGTCTGTAGGTGACATCTTCAATATTTTCTTCAAAATTTGGATCATTTTATCCTTTTCGTCCAGAGAGGCTTTCACCCCCTATGGACCTTCAGACTCTAATATTTTTACCTACATCATCCAAGCTTTGTTGGACACCTTTTATTGTTTTAGTTGTCCATCAAGTTTCAATACATGTGTTTTCAACCTTGCAACCTTCAGAGCTAAGTTTAGGTAATCAGCATACAACATATCACTGACATTTCTGTGGAAATTCACTTTGTCAGGAGCACCAATGTTCTCATAGTGTACCTTGAACTCAGATACCTTATCATTGTCATCCACTGAAATGTTGAATGTCTTCTTATCGACATCTCTAACTGATAATAGGTGAGACTTGCACTAAGATGTACCTTCTACTTCGGGAAAAAGATTATTTATCTCACTATTGGCCATACTCCCTTTCATGACATACTGATGTAGCAAGTCTTCCTTAGATTGATAAACCGTCCTGGGAATCTGGCCAAATAGGTGCTTCCTGCTACTGAAGACCTTCATGATGCCTTTGTTTTGTGGTTTGTTTTTAGGATTGATCTCTTCGTTCTTGATCTTTTTATATACCATCTCCATGCACGTGTTTTCTTTCTGTTCTTCTTCTTCCAAGTCAATAATTGGAGAAGGTGATGTGAGTCTCATTTTCTTGAGTGTGTCTTGTTGGCTTCTATCCCCTAGGGCTTCTGAACTACTTCTCTTATTGAAGATGCTCATTTTAGGAGCCTTGATAATCAATATGGGTGAGGTTTTTTGTGTTGGGCTTTGCTGGGAAGTTATATGTGTCTTCTTTTCTTGATCATGCAGCATGATGACCTCCATTTCTGTGCAGGTCTCTATATTGGCCAATTTATCTAGTTCTTCAACATGCTCATGTTCATAAGGGCCTTGTCTTCTCACCAATATCCTCTTTGATATAACTTGATGTGGATCATATCTTCTTCCTTGCAATTGTGTGAAACCAAATTCATTTATTTTAGACTAAATTAGAGGCAAACAAGACTTGCTCTTCACCACAAAAGGACCCACCAGAAACGGGAATTTCATATTTGAAGCCTTGTGAGCTTTGAGGAAGTGTTTAGTCTTTGAGATGATCCTTTTTCTTATAAATTCCAAAGCAAATATCTTGGGATTCAGGAAAATTGCTAAAAGGTGAGGTCCTTCTTGGCATCCGTATACCCAAATCACGGTGGACTGAGTGAAAAAAATCCAATCTCCCATCGTATTATTTGGACTCGTCTGCAACAAACTCTTCATCTCTTCCAGGACTCTTGGAGAATATGAACCGAAAATGAGACTGTATGTTTTGGACATGATTTTGTTGATGAAGATGAGCATGGTGATCTTTTTACACTCGCTCAAAGTAAACGCAGCTTTAGGAAGCTCGGTATTGTTAGATCCTAGAAACATTCTCAACATATGAGAATAGTATCTAAAATGTCTTAACGAACTGAAATTAACCAGCTGTTGATGTATATTCTCCGCAATAAAATCATCGAAACTGACACAGACTGACTGCCCAGACAAGAAGAAAATTAATAGGATCCCTAGCATAACCTCTACCACAAACTTGTCATCGTCTAGACCTAGAATTTGACTCAGTAGAGAACAAGCCCACTAGACTTCAACAATCATGACGCTTAGATTGGCAGGCAGGGATAGACATTCTGAATGATGTTTTGGTTTGAATATGGTTTGCAGAAACAAGGTTTTTACCTCGAGTAAGCATTCTCTATAAATCATAATCATTCTCTATTCCTCAAAGGGTTCTGACACTATAGGGGAGGCATCTGGTATATTTAGGGAATGTCGAAGTGAGGGACCATCTAATTTACACAAGACTTATGACCCTAATTTGTTTATGACTCTTTCTCCCTGGGAATATCTCTCCACACACCAGCTCACAAATTCAGGGAATGGGAAAATTGTTTCTATGACATAAGGGGAGAAAGAGGCTCAAGCTGCTTCAAGAAAGGGTATGTGGGATCCAATGTTGTTCAAAAAATTCACTTTAGACACAGAAATGGGTGAGACCATTGTCACTGTGTCAAAAACGTGAGAATATCTGTCAATTAGGGAATCCTCCCTGGAGGGATTATCTGGTTCACTCACGGATAAAACAATAGGGTTGTCAACCATTGTGAATAATACCTGATAAGCGGCGAGAAAACTGGTTTGGTTCGGTTCTGAATTTTGAAATTTGGATAGAATCTTTGTGCCAAATCTCTGAACGTTTGACTGCTTCAAATACTCATAGAATAATGCTCGGGGTCCCTCCTTTTATAGGCATCTATTACCATCGGGGTTTGGAGAAAAGTGGTTTTGGATGAATCACCCTTAGCCCCAATGTGTCTCAGAGAATGCCACATGTCCATGATTTAAACCAGGGAAGTTTTCCTCAGTCTGCCCCCTGTCTGCTAATTCTTGTGCTACTTCGATTGTTGAATTACACCTCAGTTGTTGATTCGGGTCATTTCAAGATCTACGGTCAGCATCTTTCCCAACAACTTTGACATCGGAGGTAGAAAAAGGTGGTTTTGGTCAGATAGCCCTCCTTTCTTATGTGCTTCTAAGGGCGCCATGCATCCCGCAAAAAACTATGATGATTTTCCCCAGCCCGCCCTCGACTGCTTAATCTCTGTGCTAGTTGTATCTTCGATACACATCTCGACCGTTGATTCGGGCCACTTATGAGATCGACGGTTTGTTGATTTTTATTCTTCATATCTCTGCTATTTCATCCAAACACCACCAGATATAGATGGGTCCTCTAAATTGATCAAATCTATGCAGTGATTTAATCCATCATAAAGGTTCTGAAACTCAGACACTAGATGGGAATTATATGGTGATAATAGGTTTTTTGGACAATTTGTTGTGATAGGTTGTTGTGATAGATTATTTGTACAGGTTTGGTGCATGGTTGATGCACTTGTTCATGGTACAGGTTGAGGTACAGGTTGGTGCATGGTTGATGCACTTGTTTATGGTACAAGTTGATTACAGGTTGTTTGGTGCAGGTTGGTGCATGGTTGATGAACTTGTTCTTGGTACAGGTTGATTACAAGTTGAGGTACAATTTGATTATAGGTTGAGGTACAGGTTGATGCATGGTTGATGCATGGTTCAGGTTATTGGTACAGGTTATTTGGTATAGGTTGATTATAGGTTGAGGTACAGGTTGATGCATGGTTGATGCATGGTTTAGGTTATTGGTACAGGTTATTTGGTATAGGTTGATTGGTACAGGTTTACAACAATATATATCATAGGGATAGTGTGACAATGGTTCCATAATTCTAATTATACATCAGGGTGGTTGGACGGGGCAAGGACAGGTGGCTGTATCCACCTTCCGGTTGTATCTAGAGAACATAGGGGGTTTTAGGATCCTTCTGGTTGTAGCTAGAGAATTGGGGAGTTGGATCTTCCTTCAGCTTGTATCCTAAGAAACTAGGGGGTTGGAGCCTCCTTCCAATTGCAGTTGGAAAAAAAAGGAATTTGGTTCTTCCAATTAATGTAATTCTTCAAGACATATAAGATAAAGCATTATGTTTCCCCGTATTGGGTTTCCACATAAAACACTGGTGTACTATGTATGTGTATGATTGTTCATTTGTTCATTTCTTATTTATTCTACAGTTATTGGCTGATAATGATACATTGATATACCACTTGGATTATATGGTTAAAAAGGATTAAATTTCTCTGTTACTGATTCACCCCCAGCTCTCAATAATCCAACAATCCTAAGGTCTGAGGCCTAAACTGCTGCGTATTTTTTATGTTCTTGTACCTACAACGGATGTTCCTAGAATATCCAAGTCCATCGGGTGTGTGTCACAATATCTGTTCTTGACATCTTCTTCTATCTTTCTTCTTCAACAAATTTATTTGTTGCTTCTTTTGATGACTTCTTCACCAATTCTATTACTATTGTTGTTTCTTTTGGCAGCTCCTTTTCTTTTTCTGCAACATCTTTTTCTTCATCTTCTTCTTTGGCCTTTGAGTTTTTGACTTTGATTTTTTGTTTCTTTTTAGAGTCATTTTTATTTTTTAGTACCTTCTCTTTGTCTCTTCTCCTTTTATCTACTGGAACTTATTCTTCCTCTAAATGAGTCAAGATAGAGATGGGAGAAGATCTGTCAGCTTCATCTTGTTCTGCCTCTTTTCTGGTCACTTCTCTTTCCACTTCCTCATCAACGATCCTTCCTTTTGAATGGCCACGCTTGTTGAAAATGAATTTTTCATAAGTATTGGCGTTTTGATGCACCTCCTCTTCTTCCCAAAATTTAGTGGTGTATTCATATGGGAGCCTCATGCTATTGAAGTGCTCTTTAACGATATTCTTAACGTCATGCCTTCTAAGTATTTCATCTCTAAAGTGGTATGAAATTAAGATGTCCACTTCTATTTGAGCCTGCTTGGTGTTCTCAAAAAAATAGTTTCCAATGTATAGAAGTAGTTGAGGCCAAATTGCTTTCTTTGATATGTATAGAATCCCCCCGACCACAAGTATGATAGTTTGATATGCCACCTCCCGAAGCACAAGTTTTTCAAGAACGCATTGAGGGAGTAAGTGGGGTGGTTTCATCACACCATATATTCTTATATAGGTATCGTGCTCCATCAAATACTAGTCCCCGATCCTTCTTATGACTATTATGGCTTTGTCCATCATATAAGGTAGGGAGGTGCAAAAGATAAATTCATACAATAAGGCAAGGAAGTGCTCACATGTTATTTGATATTTTGTTCGGTATTTGTGCTCCCAAATCACTTTGCAATAGATATGGATAGCGACATCGGTGGGAAAACAACTCCACCCCATGTTTGGGTACCTGTGGGAAATACTCATTATGTATAGGAGATATGAAGACATATGAAACTAGGAAAGTTTCATGGTTGTGTGTGTGTAACTGCAAAGATGGAAGCTTTGATATTTTCAGACAATATGTCTTCCCAGTTGAATGAGACCCCCACATCTGCACATAAATAAATTAGGGGCATGTATGATAGGGGGAAATGAGTTGCATCTGGTTCCCCATGTAACCTGCACAACATGGCCACCATTTACTGGTAGGGTCTCCTTAAATTTTTCGTGGGGTACCGACTCTTGTGCCAATACTTGAACTACTTATCTAATTTGTACCTTGTGGGAAATAAATCTTTCAGTGTAAGTTCCAAATCACTAAGGATTTAACCATCCAGTATTTTGTTCCCAACTTCAATATGATAACATTTAGCTAAATCAACAGGCTTGAATGATGCTATAGGTTCTTTTCTTTCATTATAGACATATCGATTATTTATGTCTGTGTTCTTCAAAATCCATGAAATGGCGTTAGCACAAGGGAAGACCATTGGATGTGATGCCACCCTAAAAACCCCTAACTTTCTGATGTTCCTAAATGCCTAGATCTCATCTGGCTCCTTTGACTCCATAGAGAACTTTGACTTCTTGAACATATAATATACTTCTCCCTATTTTAAGGTTTCTCCATCCTTCTCTAAAAGTCTTGAAGTATCATCATATATGGTCTCGACAATTTATGGTTCTACTATTTGTTGGGAGATGCTAGATGGCTCAACTCATGTTGCTTTCTCTATCATCTTCTTTTGAGGTGTCATGTTTAAGCTTGCAAAAAATATAAGTTTAGCACATGTTATTTTTAATGCAACTAAGTGATTGAGAAATTATAAGAGTTACTGAAATTATCAAGACATGGAAAGTTTCTTCCTGCAGTTGTCAAGTTAATAGTAGACAATTCACAATGAGATTTTAAGGTGAAACACTTGGGCACCATATTGGAAAAGTGAAATCGGAGCTCAAGAAAACATATTCTTTGATACAGATCGGAAGGGTTAGTAACAACTCCTCTGATCGCATCGGAGGAGTTAGTAACAACTCCTCCGATCACATCGGGGCATTTATTTCTAACCTCTCGGATATGTGTTCATAAGGGACTATCATATTATCGAGGATATTAGAGAACTTGAAAGAAACTCCTATGATCATATTACAGGAGTCGAAAGTAACTCCTTCAATGTGATCAGAGCAGTTATTTCCATAGGTTCTGAAAATGTGCTAAGGAAATAAATTTAAGTCTTTCGAGTACATTGAATAAGTTATTAGTAACTTCTCCAATGTGCTCAGAGAGTTACTTTGAAATTTTATGGTTTAGAGTTGTGGATTTCCGCAAAAAAAGGAGAGTGATCCAGAAAAAAATACGACTATCTTAGAGGAGTGTGAGGAAACCCTAGGACTTTCTAGATCAAGGTCTATGTGCCTGGGGTGAGCTTGGGGTGGGACTTGAAAGGGTTCAGTGAAAGGATGTGGAGGAATTCCATCATGGTGAAGGGGAAAGGGTTGACCAGTTGTGCATCCCGTGGCAAGGGACAGGTTCTAAATAAAATGTAAGGTTGGAGAAGGGGTGAGTGGTCGAGAGATAAAATATTAAGAGAGGGGAAGGATTATCAATCCAGGGTAAGGGGAAAAGGTACAAGGAAAAACAAACAACCAAGACCTAACCCTAACCTTAGAATAGAAAAGAGGTGAGGTGTTCTTACCTGGATCAAGTCGCCACGTGGTGGGTATGGATAGGTGATAGGTTCGAACGGAGTTGAGCATGAAGCGTTAATTCTCAAGTTTCCTCGTTCACTAGCAATTGGTCGGATAACACTAAACTTAATCCCTTTCTATTTTTATATCCAAACGGTTATTCATGACATTTAATGTGGTGGTTGAGGTTGGTTTGTTTGAAGAATTTAAGAGAAAGTGTTGGTTGTGGAGCCTAATTATCTTCCTGATTCAGAGGTTTGTTTTAGTCGTGCTTGGAACCCATTCTCTAATGGGGGGTGTGAAGGGGATTCCTCCCCCCCATAACTATCACCAAGGGGGTCCTTGGGGGGTGGTGACAATATTTTTATCCCCCCTGACGGGGGATTTAGGGGAAACCCCCCCAAAGCGAAATATTAGGAAAAATTTCCTTGTAAAATATTGTAATTTCATAGTCCATTTGGATCGTTCATTATAAGGTCGCAGATATGATGGTACAAGTTATTTTTAGGGTTTTTTTCCATAAAGGAAACCATATCTTACGAGGTAATTGTATTGTGGTTGTATATTATTGTGAATATTGTATTCTGGGAGAGGAGACTGTGAGAGAAACAAGAGGAATTTACAGCGGGTGTGTTGCAGGTTGTATCCCTTCATTTTGTTGGATAATAAAAAGGAAGGACCTAGAAATTTCTCTAGTGGACGTAGCCCACACTGGGTGAACCATGTATATCTATGTCTCTATTGTATTTTGTATCTTTTGTGTTTTATTTACGCATTTTTTTTATTTTATTGCTTTGCGATCCTGTTTTTATAACAACTAGTATCAAAGTGAAAGGTAACTCGTAGGAAAAGAGGGTTCCTGGTTCAAGTGGGAGTAAATGTGGAAGATGGAAAGTTTAGGATTGAGAAATTTAATGACCAAAAATACCAGCTATGGAAGATGCAGATAGAAGATTATTTATATCAGAAGGATCTATTCCTACCATTCGGTGGAATAGCACAGAATTTGACAACCATGAAGGATGAAGAATGGAAGGTTCTTGACAAAAAGGCACTAGGAACAATATGGCTGAGCCTAGAAGTGTCAGTGACTTTCAATATTTTGAAAGAAAATATATCAAATAAGTTGATGGATGCATTGGATAAAATGTACAAAAAACCCTCGATGTCCAATAAGGTATTTCTAATGAAGAGATTATTAAATATGAAGATGTCATAAGGTGGCACTATTGTAGTTAAATGAATTTAATACGGTTACTAATCAGCTAAGTTCTGTAAAAGTGGACTTTTATGATGAGGTCAGGGATCTTCTAATATTGTGCTCATTGCCAGAAAACTAGAATGGCTTGGTCATGGCTGTAAGTAACTCTATCTCTGGTTCAAACACTCTAAAATTTGATGATGTTGTTGGTATTATCCTTAGCGAAGAAATGCAACATAAAAGAATAGATGAGACATCAGGTAATGCGTTGACTATGGAGAACAGGAGAAGACAAAAGGATAGAGGGAAGGGCTAAGGGAACCATGGGAATTCTAGGAAGGGTAGATCCAAATCCAAACTAGGAAACATAGAGTTTTTGAATTGTGGGAAGAAAGGACATCTGAAGAAAGACTACTGAGCTCCAAAGAAACAAAGAGATGAACAACAAGAGAAAAAACAAGAAGAAAATGTAACAGGTGACATGTTACAAGATGCTTTGATTATTTCTGTAGATAATATTTCTGAGTCGTGGGTAGAAGATTCAGGGGCTTCATTTCATGCCACACCCCATAGGAAACATTTTCTATATTATGTTCAAGGTGATTTTGGACAGGTTCATTTGGGTGATGATTCACCATGCAAAATTGTTGGAATGGGAAGGGTACAAATAAAGCAAAAGAATGGAAACCAATAATTTTTGGAAGAGGTAAGACATGTTCCATATTTAAGGAAAAGTCTAATTTCAACTGGGCAGTTTGCAAGTGAACAATTGTTATCCACATTTTTGGTCATCAAAGGTGATGTCATGATAGTGACATGATAATGGAAGATCAAAATCTTCATTAAGAACATTTTCTTGAAAAAGGTTACACTTGTCAGTTTCCCAAAATCCTATTTTAAAGATAGTTCGCAGGCTGCCTATATACTATCCTGCGAGAATCCTTCATTCCCGCAGGCTGCATTCAGCTTGACTGCGAACTTCTCACATTGTGCTAATGGTTAGGGTGTGAACATGTTTTTAAAGGAGGAAAATGGATAAGTTCTTGATCCTTCTAGAAGGAATCTTCTAGAAGGGTTAGTTGGCTTTCGAATGGTTGGCAAAGTACTGACTTTCCAGATATCTTGGGATCATTCCCTATCCAAGTAACTAATCAATATTCTCCTATATATTGAGGGGATTGCACATGGAAAAGGTTAGAAGAATATTAGAAAGAGAATGATTGGAGAATTAGTGCAATATTGCATGGAGGACTGATGCTACAGCAGCAAGAGACAACAACAAGGTCATCATATGTGGTTGAACTTCTTCATGCTTGAGCAAGTGTGTGTGTCAGAACTAGGAGCCATCAAAAGGAGACCTATGACATCAAGGCTCAGGTTGTATGTTTCCCTTTCAATTAATGAAATACAGTAATATGTCCCTTTCCCATAATGATGATGTCATCTTATTACATGATTCCTTGATCACATGTATAGACTAGGTATTGAATATATTAATCTGCTTGTATTTCGATTGGTTTGTACTATTGTGATTGGACGGCACAAGAGCATCGAAGCAGAGCAAGAAACAATAGAGATTAAAGGAGAGAATTCATAAGGTATGTCCATTATCCATTTCTCTTAGTTCATTCAATAGTCTAGATCTAGGGAAAGAGTAGTATTCTGTTCTGTTTTGTTCTAGATCCAGGTGGATCTAGGGAGATTGGTCTATGTCCGCACTCACGAATTTATCCATAAAAAAAATTGGCGACTCCACTGGGGAAACTTATCCCTTTTGTATTTATGATTTTGCATTTTCTGTGGCCATTTTCTCTATTTGCCTTCTTCTCTTGATTTGTGAGTCTCTGAGTCCTCAGGATACCCTGAGAGACCCTCTGGGTCTAAGAGCCAGTTTGGATTTTGCTTGATTTTTCAAATTTTTCATTAGTTTCAGGGATTCCCGCACTGTGCCCATTAGCAGCTTGCGAGAACCTTGATAGTTCACACCTTGCTTATATATTTTAGTGCGAGAAGTTCACATTTTGCACTTAAGTGGCCTGCGAGAACTATAGTTTCTCGCACTGTGTCCAAAACTAGCCTGCGAACATTTTTGTGAAATTTTTGGATTCAAGTTTTGACTCTGTCAATAGCTCATATATGTTGATTTGTACCTCTCTGGCTTGTTGAATCAGTGACTTACATATCTTCTGCTTAATTTTGCTTGTTGGATCTGATCTAGGTTTTCTAGGCTTTTCTTGATTTGGTAACTTGGCTTTCATCTCTTAGCCTTTACTGGCATTTTTCTTCTCTTTGATTACTGGAGTTGAATGTGTCATGTTGGTTAAGAATCAGTGATTGATTGGAAGTTAGGTGTTTTGTGTTTCTTGTTTGATTATTGATTCGAAAGGACAATTCTCATTTGCATTGAGACACTCTTTGGTTTGATTTTTGTTCTTACTTTCATTGAAAGTTTTGGTCAGGTTGTCATTTGATTGTTTGATATTGGTATTTTGATTTTCATTCTCATTAAGAGTTCTTCTTGGAAAGTGAACCACATGTTTTCTTTCAAGATCTTGTTTTGCTTTGTTAAAAACATTGAAAATCCAAGTTTTAGAGTATTGAAGTTTTGAAAAAGACATTTAGAAGTTGTTCATTAATTCATGATTGTTGCATTCACATCTGAAAGGAAATTGAGAATTGCACTTGCATTATAGTAATTGAGTTTGGTTCTGAAATTGTTCTCTCTCTCCCATAACTAGGATTCATTGAATGAAAATGATTATATTTTCATCATATCCTTGCATGATTTGGGTCAGAGTCATACACCAAGAGTTTCACTTCCGCTACCTGTGAGTAAACAACAGCCATTAAAAACATTGCGTAATATTAAAATTGATCTAGTAACTCTTTTCTAGGGCTCTTTTACACCAACATATAGCTAGGCTAGTGCTTTGGAGTAGGAAGAGAGACAC